>JBBPBT010000941.1:1676441-1690917 GCA_037974875.1 Cicer bijugum | reverse complement strand
GAAATTTCCGAGATAATAATTATTTTGAAACAAAGTTTATATTTCAAAAATTTGGGTAGAATTCCAAATTTTCAAAACTTTTATGTTATTCGAAAATTTCAAAATATAAAATTACATTTTTAAAATTTTTGAAATTTTCAAAAAAAATAAATATTTTAAAATTTTGAAAATTACAATAAACTGTATTTTAAAAATTATAAATTAATTTAAACTTTCGAAAGTAAACTTATTTTGCATTTTGAAAATTTTATAATGAATCAAAATTTTGAAAATTTTATAATAATTTTTAGTAAAGTTTCGAATGTGTGAGTGAAAAAAAAAATCAACTTTTTATATATAATAAAAATAATATTTTTAAATATATTGAGGATGAGAGGTATAGGTGACAAGTATAATACATCTGGATATTATCCATAATTGGACCAAATAAACATTTCCCGAGTTGGTATTGACCAAAGAGTGGAATAACCCAAGTCCTAACATGAGTTGTAGAAGCTTAGGATGGGACATACGAGATCAAAAAGCTCGAGAACAACATGGATAATTGGAGAAGGAGGAGAATTAACTCCCAAGTACGAGTCTGAAAAAAGGGACAGCTACCGAAGAGTGGGGATTGAGAAACCCGAATCCTAAATCTATATAAAGGGAAGGAACAACTCTAGAAAGGTATTCAATTTATTTGTATTCACTTCAAACACTTGAGTCTTGATCACATAACATTGTTGACAAAACTCACTAAAATACTACTTATCTCATCTTATAGTTAAAACTCACTAAAATACTACTTATCACATCTTATAGTTAGTTTGAGATTTGCAAGAAAAGCAATCATTCGTAAATAATTTCATAAATATAATATTTTAGCAACTCAGAATCCAAACTATACCTTGAAAATGAAAAATAGAAAACAAAAAACTGTTTTTATATTTGATATGTGATTAGAAGAGTTGTAGAATGAAATACATTTGATCTACTCTAAATTTAAAATATATAAATGGGAAAGAAAGAATTCCGAAATGTGATAGTGAATTATATAATTTAACGAGGTTTGATACTTGAGAGTGACACTTATAATTTTTGCTACTACATCTAGACCTTCTAAAAGTTTATTTTTGAAAGTGTATTTATTTAATCATTTGAAAATAATGTCATATAAAAATAAATTATTGAGGGGTTGAGGTTGGCTCGAGGTAGAGAATTTCAATTTATTGAACTCCGAATGGATTCATAGATAGTGGTTGCTAATCTTACTAGCTTGCTTGGGATTAGTAGCGTGCGTTGGAGTTTGGTGAAATTAAGAAACGAATTTATGTGTTAACGCTCTTACTAGCTTATTTATGATTTACGAGTGTCCTCTTGCTCAAATTAGTTCTTTATTGTTTTCTAAGGTGTTTGCCTATAAGGACTTTTATAATACGTATTCCTATTAGGTACTTATAGATATTTGTATTGTACTAATAAGTATTTAGTTCTTGTAATTTTATTTTTAATTTATATCTTTGCAAATTTCAATTTTTTTTAAAGTCCTTTAAATATTTTTTTCTTAATAAAAAGTGTTGAAGTGGTTAGTTTTCATGATGTAACATACATAAATGTGTAAATAGAATTAATCGAATAATATTTAATATTTAAAATTAAAATATTAAATTAATTAATTAAATAATAAAAAATCAATTTTTTTTATCAAGCCCTAAAATTTTTGACCTGAGGCCACACCCATAATCAAAATACATATTTTTTTTAACATATCTTAATTTTATTTGAAATATTGTATCTCATGTCATGCCAGTACCGCATCAGATGGAGCTCTGCATAGCTATGTGACTTTTGTATGCATATATCTCCTTTTTTTTCAAATCTTCCCAATTTGCCACACTTTGAAAAGAATTTCCCAAAATGCCACACTTTTTAAACTCAACAGGAAGTCTCTCCCTGGGGAAGCGACCTCCCAAAGGCTGCATGGCACGTTTTTTGAATTTTTTTTTTTTTTGAAAAAGTGTTTATTATTATTAATTTTATTATTTAATAAATTAAATATATTAATAAATTTGTAAATAAAATTTAAACTTTAATTATTATTATTATTATTATAATAAATTATTATTATTATACATATAATTAAAAATTAATATAATTAAATTAAATAATTTAATGATTTAAAAAATAAAAATAGTAATAATAAATTAAAAAATACATTAATAAATTATAAATAAATATTATATTTTTATTATTGTTATTATGATAATAAATAATTATTATACTTATAATTAAAAATTATTATATTTAAAATTATAATATAAATTATATATATTATATTATAATTTTCAAAATAAATAAATAAAATAAAAATTAAATAATAATAACAATTAAATGAAAAGAAATTTATATTACTAACATGAAAATTAAAATACATGAAATTAATAATAAAAATACATCAATTTTGAGTAGATGTGCCAGCAGCGTTTGAACAATGTTTTCTATTATGACCAGAGACACGACATAATCCGCATTTTCTTGGTACTTTTTCTGTACTGTCCATTTCTGTTCTAATGCGTTTGCTCTTTGGGCGACCTTTCTTGAGTCTCCGCATTAGTGGATTGTGACACACCTTAACACCTTCATATTGTGGCCAATATCCTTTGTTTGGTATGGGTTGGAACACTTCATCATAGACTTTTAGTACCGTTTCCACCTTATACACATCAGGTATAAGACTCCAATAATTATATTTAATGCTAGAACATGCTGCTATGACATGTGAACAAGGCATATGTTTAGCTTGATATATTCCACAATCGCACCACTTGTTGGAAAGGTTTACACTGAAATGACCAATTGGTCGCCCTTCTATTGGAACCAGTGTCTCGTGCACCATGAAAGTATGGTTGCTCCGGTCAAAACTATCCACCCTATGACTATTGGATTTACTTATTTCCAATTTCATAAAATTTATGCAAGCTTCTGTGTATACCTGACCAGAAGCTAAAATTGATGCATGTCGTTTTCCCATGGTTGGAAACAGTGTCCCTGTTTTAAAATAAGTTGATTGGACCAAAGCAGTTATGGGAAGGTTTCGTGGGCCTTTTAATACTGCATTCATTGACTCCACAAGGTTGGTTGTCATCTGACCCCAACGACTACCTCCATCGAATGCTTGAATCCAATCTTGTCGAGGTATATTGTCTAACCATTTCAAAGCCTCTGGATTTAGTATGCCAATTTCTCTGCGGTAGTATCGATATGTAGGCTCATTGATCGAGTAACCTGTATTGAAACAATAGACAATTATCTAAATTAAGAATGAAATTACTAAAAATTACAGTAATTATAAAAATTAAGAATGAAAACTATTACCCATAGAAATAACTTTATTCTTCAAAGCATTGTCTTTAAATTCCCTTGCAAAATTTTGTGAAATATGTCGGACGCAGAACATATGCTTTGACAAGGATTGCCCTCCATAGATGATTTAGATCCGTTGATAACTTTTATTCAATGGTCAAGATTAAATATTGGATACATTAATCTAATTGGTTGAAAATGTATGACAAGGATTGCCCTCCATAGATGATTTAGATCCGTTGATAACTTTTATTCAATGGTCAGGATTAAATATTGGATACATTCATGTAATTGGTTGAAAATGTATGACAAAGATTGCCCTTCATAGATCATTTATATCCGTTGATAAACAAGTGATCAACGGATAAGATTGACTGAAGCTGCGTAGGACTTGTCTTTGGCTGGGGAAACGACCTCCTGAAGAGGTCTTTGGCTGGGGAAACGACCTCCTGAAGAGGTCTTTGGCTGGAGAAACGACCTGTTGAAGAGGTCTTTGGCTGGGGAAACGATCTCCTGAAGAGGTCTTTGGCTGGGGAAACGACCTCCTTAAGTGGTCTTTTGCATGTGAAATCGTTCCCTCAGGAAGCGACCTATAAATACGCACTTGACTGAAGCATTCTACCCACAACTCCTTCCCCAACTTCTCCACACAAGTTCTTTAGTTTCTTTGCATCATTCACTGATACACATAAAGTTATCATGGAGCTATCTACAAATCACAGAGCCGAAATTAAATATATTCAAGAATTTGTAAGTATTTTATTAATTAATTTTAATTTAAGTTTTGTTATTTTTATTTATTTATTTATTTATTTATATAGTCTCATTAATTAATATTTTTATTTATTTATTCTGAATTTTGAATTTTATTTAAGTTTTGTTATTTTTATTTATTTATATAGTCTCATTAATTAATATTTTTATTTATTTATTCTGAATATTGAATTTTATTTAAGTTGTGTTATTTTTATTAATTTATATAGTCTCATTAATTAATATTTTTATTTATTTATTCTGAATATTGAATTTTATTTAAGTTATGTTATTTTTATTAATTTATTTATATAGTCTCATTAATTAATATTTTTATTTATTTATTCTGAATATTGAATTTTATTTAAGTTGCGTTATTTTTATTAATTTATTTATATAGTCTCATTAATGAATATTTTTATTTATTTATTCTGAATATTGAATTTTATTTAAGTTATGTTATTTTTATTAATTTATTTATATAGTCTCATTAATTAATATTTTTATTTATTTATTCTGAATTTTGAATTTTAATATTTTTATTTATTTACTTATATACTCATTCATTCTTCTTATTATTTTATTTTATTTTTATTTATTTAGTGTCCCTTAAAGGATAAACTTAAATGTCAAGGTCATGTCAACAAAAAACCAAATGATGCCATATTACCATATTTACAAGCGGCTGGCTTTGGTGAAGTCATCAAACTAGGAAATTATAAAATAGATGTCGGTCTCATTACTGCTATGGTTGAGAGATGGAGACCTGAAACACACACATTTCATCTTCCGGTAGGTGAGTACACAATAACTTTGGAAGATGTATATTACATTTTAGGATTAAATGTTTCTGGTTTACCTGTTAGCGGTTCCAATTTTGTGCACGTACAACAAATTTGTCAAGATTACTTAGGAGTTATCCCACCTGAAGGAGCAACAAAAGGTAATTCTATTAAATTAAAATGGCTTAAAGATACGTTCGAAGATATTGGTGAAAATGCATCTGAATTAGAAAAGCAAGCATCATGTCGAGCATACATCCTACGTATGATCGGAGGGTTATTGATGCCTGACAAATCCAACAACCGTGTACATCTAAAATATCTTTCACTGTTAGGAGATTTAAATAAAGTATCCCAATATAGTTGGGGTTCAGCAGTTTTAGCTACACTTTATAGAGAATTATGTCTTGCAACAAAACCTGGTGTAATATCTATGGGAGGATGTGCATTATTGTTGCAAAATTGGGCATGGTATCGTTTGTCTTGTGTCGCTCCTGAATCTCTCAAACCATGGATATTTTCACTTGCACAAAGGTAACATATTAATAACTTTATTATTGTTTTTCCATTGATGCCTGACAAATCCAACAACCATATTAATAACTTTTTTATTATTTTTTTTTATTATATTTGACAAGTTTAATTCTGGTGGTCTGAATTTTGCTAAAGTTCCTCATAACGACGTGGAAGGATATCGAAAAACAATTGATTACATGATGGTTGATGAAGTAATATATTTAATCATATTTATTTGAATTTTGTAAATATTTTATTTTTTATACTTGTTATAATTAATTTAGCTTATTTTTTATATGTCAGTTTTATTGGAGACCTTATCTCGGGTTCCAACATGAAGTTTCAGAAGAAGATATGGTCACTTGGACTGCATGTACTTATCTACTTTGTTTTCATATTGTTGAAAAACATCATACAGATAGAGTCGCACTCCAATTCGGTTTCCATCAACAAATACCACAACCACCAGAGAATATGAAATCGTATCATGAGGTCGACATGAGGCATGGGATTGATGATAATTGGAACTGGGTATGGAGAGAAGAAATTAACCATTGGAATGAGCGCCATAATTACGTGTTACGAGGTAACATCGTACAAGGTGTTTTATGTCATAGCATAGAATATATGATTTGGTTTAGACAACACACCAAATTGTTTATATCTGTAGAACAATATCTCCGTGACCCCCGATTACAACCGCCAACATATCCTCCTGTGCAATCGACCTCCCAATCAACCCCACAACAACAACACACAGCAGGACCGTCTTCATCAACACCTCACATACATGTCGCTACTGAAGTTCCATTTTGTGATCCACCACCATCTCAGTATTACGTTCCGTCAGTGCCAGAAATACCAACACCCGGTTATCCGACCGAACATGGGCTTATCTATAATTTGTTTGGAACTCAGTGCACAACTCCTGAATCAGCTTATGCTGTATTTGATTCGATGTATAATCAACAATCTCAAAATTTAATGGAAGCAGGAGTCAGTGGTTTTAACCCATCTACAATTGAAGAAAATGATCAAAATGAGGATCAACCGGAAGAACCACAACCTGCTCAGAGAGCTAGACGAGTTCGAAGACACCCTACATGTGGGACTGGGGGTCATTTAGGTGGATATCATTGATATAAATTTGAAATCTTTTATGTTTCCAAATTTCATGTATTTTAATTTTCATGTTAGTAATATAAATTTCTTTTCATTTAATTGTTATTATTATTTAATTTTTATTTTATTTATTTATTTTGAAAATTATAATATAATATATATAATTTATATTATAATTTTAAATATAATAATTTTTAATTATAAGTATAATAATTATTTATTATCATAATAACAATAATAAAAATATAATATTTATTTATAATTTATTAATGTATTTTTTAATTTATTATTACTATTTTTATTTTTTAAATCATTAAATTATTTAATTTAATTATATTAATTTTTAATTATATGTATAATAATAATAATTTATTATAATAATAATAATAATTTATTATAATAATAATAATAATTAAAGTTTAAATTTTATTTACAAATTTATTAATATATTTAATTTATTAAATAATAAAATTAATAATAATAAACACTTTTTCAAAAAAAAAAAGAATTTCAAAAAACGTGCCATGCAGCCTTTGGGAGGTCGCTTCCCCAGGGAGAGGCTTCATCTTCAGGAGGTCGCTTCCCCAGGAAGAGACTTCCTGTTGAGTTTAAAAAGTGTGGCATTTTGGAAATTTTTTTTCAAAGTGTGGCAAATTGGGAAAATTTGAAAAAAAAGGGAATATATGCATACAAAAGTCTAACTATGTAGTTTTTATTTTCTTCCGACGCTATTGTTTCCCAAAAAAACAAAGAGCTAACTTTTTTTTGACCCATGTTAAAAGAATCAATGACCCTTTACAGTTTTACATACATATCTATCCGAGGATAATATATTCACACAAACAGTATAAAACAAAATTACATGGTGATCAAATTATATCACTATAGTATCTAATATATGACTATAGTATCCATTATATGACGCAATTCTTTTTTTTTTTTTTTAAATATATATCACTTCTTAAAATTCTTAAAATATCTCAATAAATATTGTCAAGATAACTTTTTAACACTAACATTATTTTATTTTATTTCAAAAGTGTCCATAAATATGTTTTTATTTCGAAAGTTTCCATGAATATGCATTATATGAGAAATTTACCTCTATTACCATCACCGTTTATCTCTCTCGAAAAGACGACAACTAGTAAGTGTATGTTTTGAAAAGTAGTGATTCATTGTGCTTCTTACAAACTGATCATGATAATAAACATGCACTAACCTAAGATAGGGAGGTATCAAGATATATATCTCCTTTGTTTCCCCTATTTATTTGCTAACATGTAATTTGCTTGACATCAACGTGGAATCTTAATTGGTCCAGCTAAGTTGCAACTCATAATTAAGAATTTTGGCTGCTGCTGTTGTTGTCACTAAATAAATACTAATAATAGAAGCCACACATTGCAATCTTTTTCCCTGCTTTTAGTATTTCTTCAACTACCACCTTTGCAGCAACCCCACAAAGTCGAAAGCAACCCACCACACCAAGATAATGAAACGACCCCAATAAATGAAAAAAAGGGGCTACAAAGAAGCATTCGAATATAGCATCCCACCACGACTAGCAGTAACATCAAACCCACTCTTGCATCTTATCATCTCTTCAACCACAAAAAACTTCAAATATAGATGATTGGTTGAAAACAATTTAAGATTGTCAATCACATATCATAAAAAAATAGCAGTTTATTCAAATTTCAATATAATACAAAAAATAACAATTTATTCAAATTTCAATATAATACGGTGCCAAAGCACCATTCATTATACCCCTGTTATTTGACGATCACAAAACAATAATGATTTGTTCAAACTCCACTACTCTATAACATAGTTATTTGATCATCTACTAACAGGCTCATGAGTTGATTTCCTTACAGTAGAAGCATTGTTGTGGGAAAAAAACAAAAACAAAAAAGAATTGATTGATGAGACACTTCAAAATATATTTTCACAATTTAACCTTTTATTGGTGCAGAAAATAGCATGTAATGTGAACAACAATTTCTCTTGCAACTTGCGAGGTTGATTGGACGTGGTGTGTCCTACGGAAATCATGCCAGTGCTTACTAGCTTCTTATAACAGAAAAAGATGTTTTAACAACCTTGCATGCAACACACTACTAATGGAATACATCTCAATTAAACAGAAGTGATAAAGTCTCATACTAATGTTACTTAATGACATCTAATATCTTTCTTTCCCTTTCCTAAATACTTACAACAGAGATGCTGATAATCCATTTTATTTCTAACACTCTTTTCAAGACACTATTATCGAGTGAGATTCATTTGGACTCCATTACTTCGAATTTTTTCCCAGAAAATAAGAAATGGAATCTACAAAGATTTCACTAAATAATAGCAAGTGTTAGAAGTTGCATAGTTTAACTTATTTAAGCTAAAAGTTAAAACACAGAAAGTGTTGAAGGAATTAAAAGAAGTTCAAATCCTAATGAAGATAAAAATACTAACATAATAATTAACATTTGCCTATTAAAAAAAAAATAGCAAGGTTAGAAAATGGAAGTATTAAAAGGTGTGTTGTTAGTAATTTTTCGAAGAGAATAATAAACACCAAAGAATTGACAAACACGAAAAGTCAAACCATATTAGGATTATTCATGGAATGAGCAAAGTTAGGTGTGGTAACAATGTCAACGGTTTAGCTTTCTACAACCCCACCTATACTCCTATCCTCCTTAGGAATGATATTTTAGGTGCTTGTTTGCACTTCAAGCAAGTATAATTAAGACTATTTATGAATTTATCTCAAAATTATCAACAACTTTAGGAAATTAACAAAGGAATAGCCCAGTGGTTTGGTTAGGGATACCGAAGGAGTTATATGCAGGATATCCAAGGTTCAATTCCTGCTACAAAAATTTCCCCCTCAACACTGCTCCCAATTTTATGGCAATGAACACAGAAAACTGTCACATGCTTTCAAGTGAAAAGTTCCAACAGCCTTTAACATTAAAATCCCCCAACAATTTTAATTTACTTACATTAAAACCAAGCTGACAAAATAGAACAATCAAAATCCCATCTAAAAACAAATAAGAGATGACAGAATCCAGCTATCAATTTCCATATCTTTTCAAGGTATATAAAAGATGAGACTTGTGTAAATAATACATTTGACTTAAAGAAATGCTTTGATTTTCAATTCCAACTTTTACATGGAAAGAAATTTGAATCACATTAATCTTCTCTATTTTCTAAGGTAAAATGGGAGGGGAGGGAAATCTTTGATGAAGAAACATGTAAAAGAGTAAAATAAAAACAATAATGTTTCAAAACAAGTATAGAATTTCACCTATCAGACAATCACCACCATTGATGAACAAGAATTCCACTTTGTCTAAGAGAATTGAAGAGATCCAAACACTGGTCATATGTTTTCTCATACTTTGAACTCCTCTGTCCAGGGCAACATCTCTGCCACCTATTGTAATGGCATTCAAGGAAAATCTCATCTATCAAACAGATCGCCCCAGTTTGGAACAACCTTGGAATCAGATCAAATTCTGTACCCTCTACATCCATTTTCATCACAACATAATCGTTCCTCGAAACCGTGTTCCTCAACCAGTTGGCAAAATCAAATCCCTGTATCTTCTCCACCTCCCCATTAAACTCCTTCCCGGATGCCTGCAAAGGTTGAATCCTACCCATCCCCCTACCTTTAACCTCAACATGTTCCCCGGGATCGCGATGAATCTCAAAAGCTAAAGTCTCATTCTTCACCCAAGCCGCATAAGGAAGCAAAGTAATCCCTTTCTTCAACCCATACTCCTTATGAAAAGTTTTATCAGCTTCAATTGCATACACGTGAAATGTCTTATTCTGCTTAGGATATTGTTTCCTAAACCATGACCCTATGCTAGAACCATAGCTTCTGGCTCCAACATCAACATATAAATACCTATCTTTGAAGCTTATATCAACCATTGATGAAAGATACTTTATGTTCATTATATTCCTTTTCAAAGTAATCCAAGGTTTCAATGGTTCCTTTTCAATCAAAGGCTCAGCAATCCTAACCAAATCTTTCTTATACCCAGGAACATAACATTTTCCATTTGAATAATAATCATTATCAAATTTACTAGCACCATAATCAAGACACTCGTTTTTCAAAACAGTTTCATGTATATATGGAATTGAAGAATCAAACCCTTCTAAGACATGCAACTTCACTACTTTGAAACAATGAAACAAATCAAGGAATGAATTGAAACTATACGTATCTTTAGGGTTTGTGAAATGGAAAACCGCGAATCCTCCATATTTCAGCGTCCGAGCAATCTCCGCCGCGACAACCGCCGGTTTCGCCGACCTCGCAAATGAGCTTTCGCCGGAGAACACAAAATCAAAAGCGCCGTCGCCAAACGGAATCCGCTCACCGCTTCCGGACTTCACAAGCGACTTCACTGACTTCCTCGATATTCCGACAGCGTATCGGACGCCGATTTCCTTCAGCGCGAAGACGTCGCGTCCGGTCGGCGTTTCAATACAAAGCGACTTCGACTCCGTTGAGAGGTAACCGTCGGCGATCAAGTCATGAAAAACCGACGAATAGAAACGAACACTGTTAAGCCAGCTCTTGCTAGTATAAAGCTCCGATCGCGACGAATTTCCACGAGCGCCGCCGGAAGAATGCTCAACGGAGAGTGGATCACTTCCGGCAATAGCAAGACTAAGAGTATCCGGCAATGAGAAGAAGCAGAAATCGGCGACGTTGCATGACTCGCCGGCAATGGCAATAAGGTAAGCAAAACGGATGGCGAGGATGAAAACGCCGGAGATAAGTAACCGTATCAGAAGAATCCGAACAGAGCCATGCTTGGCTACAGTATGTTCCATGGTAGCCGTTGTGCACTTTTTTTTCATAACTGAAAATGTAATAAAAATAAAAAAATGGTGTAAATTAAAAAAACAATAAAAAAAATTTGTATTTTTGTTTTTGTTTTGTTATTTTTAATTTTATCTGGAGCAGAATCTAGCTGAAGTATGGTTAGCTCCGATTAAGGGTTTTGATTCGGTGGCGGAGATTGGAAAATAAAGAAAGCGAGGGGTGAAATTGGAACGCATGTTATTGATAACGAATAAGGTTTGAAGTTTTTCGTTTCTTTCTGTTTTATTTGTGTTGGGTATGGAGAAGTGAATAGTGAGTCCGTGACTCGGGAGAGTGTGACTCAGTGATGGTTGGTGGTGTTGTTTTACATAAAAAGAGAAAAGTATAATAAAGACGTTGGAGACTGGTGACCGGAAGTACCGGTGGAGCGAAAGCGAAAAGCCAAGCGGATTATGTTGCGTGGATAAAGGAAATGAATAGGAGTCTAGTCTCCTTCTCCTAATTGTATCCCTTATTGCAACACTTCATCTACACCAGGTTGTATGATATTATTAGAGGAGGGAATGTAGAGGATTCTAATCATTCTTTCTGGTGCCATATCTGATATAAGAGTTTTTATTTTTCTTTCAATAATCCATATCTTGCAAAGTTTCCGGTCAAAAAACAAGATCTCTTGCACGGATCTTATTTCTATGTTTGAGAGAAAATATTCAATTTCTATTTTTGTTCATATATTAATTCATTACTATTTACCTTGATTAAATATTTCTTTTCTACCAGAATATTAAATTAATTAGATAATATTAAAGAAAATCATCAATCAAATTAGTTATGTATTAAATAATTCTAAAATTTAATTTAAAATAAAGAATTTAATTAATATAAAAACTTTTTATATTATTGTAACGCCTAATTTTTTAACATGAATGGAACAATAATCTATCCAATGCAGGTGAAACTAAATTTTTTAACTCCTAAATATTTAAATACTTATAACTTTAAAATAACTTTTAAATGAGACTTAATTAAACTATGACTTTAATATAAACTTAAGATGTGATCCGAGTTCGACTCATGATATTGAAGGACTAATAAGCAAATTCGGATACTCCTCAGATTTTCAACGTTTACATGTTACCTGAAAAACATCACCCTCAACATAGTGAACATAAAACTCAGTAACATATATTTAATAAAATAATTATTGATGTTTCTCAGTCATGTAAGTGTGCTAAACATGGAAAATCATCTCGGCAAACTATACTTCAATTTAATATAATACTATTTCTTCGTAAGCTATATTCAAATACTTCTTCTACCTCTAACATCAAATCTTTCAAACACTTTAAGCCACTAGACATGAATAATCTAATGACTTAAAATCAACATAACAAGTAAGTCATAAAGATTACATTGGTTTCACGCAATGTCCTGCACTTGAATAACTTTTTTTGATAAGATTGAACATAATTAAGTTCGTAAGTGGTGTCTTAACTTAGCTACGTCATAATCTTTTTCTAGAGAAACACTATAACTTTGATAATTTAATTAAAATATCAAATGATGTTCAATTTGAATAAATGATAACATTTTGGAAAGCATCAAATATCTAGTTTATAAATATAATTTTTATTCTGCGTAATAGACATTCAATTAGTACAATTTAATAAAATAAGGTATACATATACAAAAATATAACAACAAATTATTTTTCAACTTGTAACTTAATTTTCTCCATTAATTCTCAATGAAATTAGTGAAATAAGTGCTTATTTCAAATATAATTAAGTCTAGTTTCTAATATGACAAAAATCAGTTAAAAAAACTATCTATGAAGTTATGAATAAAACATCAAAGATATACCTATATGGATTCCAAGACAATATTATACTATTTTCATTTCAAACTTTATATGATCAAGTTCATATGCTCAACTAAGTAAGATATATTCAAAATTAAGCATAAATCAATTAACTATCAATATTAAATAATCATCATCTCATCATTAATGCAATAACAATACTCAACAATCATAATAAAACAACAACTCTTCATTAATACAAACACGTAACATGTATTATTAATAATTAATGTTACTAAATCAAATAGGATTATCTGAATACCTAAATATGCAAATTATGATATCTAAGCACACACAAGAGTGGTTTTAAGAGAGTTTTCTATGTTACCTTAACTTGTAGATGTGGGAGAGTTGTGTCTTTTCCTAAGGTTGAGTTTTAATATCATACGTTGAAATAATCCTCATTTGACTTCCATCTTCAATCTTTATTTTTTGTTTTTTCAAGAGTGAAATCTAATATTCTTCCTTTTTATCTTCCTCTCCTCATTTGTATTCAATATTGTTGTACGAAGAATATATTCTAAAGGAATGGTGTGGGTAAGCTTGAAGGTCAAACAATTGGATTTTAAGTAAGGAGGAATGTGATGAGAACTGGCAATCACGCTCCTCCAAATCCTTAGTGATGACAAGTTTTGTTTGACTACAAAATGAGCTACAAGAAGTTAAACTTATATTTCTGTTGAGTTTATTTTTAATATATTCCCCAACTATAATAAACATGAACTTTCTAAACTAAACTTCACTTGAATAACTAACAATCATTTATGATTAAATAAGATCTAAGAGATTAATATAAATATATGAATTACAACAATAAAAATATAAATAATAAAATTATTAGTAAAAATAAAAATAAATGGAATATAAATTTTTTGGGATGTTACAATTATTAATTCATCATAATCAATCATTAGAAGATTAATAATATTTGATTTTTATCATAACTAATTCTAAAATTGTGCATCATAATCTGATTAAATAAAACTTTTAAGTATATCACAATCAATTATTTATGAAACTTTGGAAGTAATTATGATACAAATTAATATTTTTAATAATCTAATAGTTGAAATTGATTGAAAGTATAAAAATCTAATAATGTATAATTGAATCTTATTATTAAATACATACAATTAGATTTTTTAAAAATAAATTAGCAATACAATGAATGATAATTTTTTAATATTTGAGTAATTAATGACTTTAAATTCAGTCCTCATAAAATCTATAATTTGT
>JBBPBT010000941.1:1662702-1676393 GCA_037974875.1 Cicer bijugum | reverse complement strand
AATAAAATTAACTAATTAATTAGTGACAAATACTTATTCAATTGATAAAATGCACTTCCAAAAGTTTATTTTTGCGACTTGTTTTCAAAACAAATAAAAAATGGTTTTCAAAACAAATAAAAAACGAAAAAGTTATAGATATTGTATTATAATTGCTCTAATTTTTATATTAACGGTATTAATAAAATACTAATTTTAACTAATTTTTTTGTGACAAAATAAAATACTAAAACGTTATTTGAAATTAAGTTAAAGAGCTTCATATTGTAATTTAATCTTTAATTTATTAGTTCGGGTGGTTAAAACTACCATTAAGGACGAAAATTTGAAGATGATTCAAATTAGAATCCTAATTAAAAAAAATTGCCAAATTTTAAGTATTTCCCAACATAAATTGTAAATTTGTTTCTCCTCGATTTGTTTAACATTTTCTATGACCTCAAAATCTTGTGAAATGTTTTGTAAGTCAACCAATAATGATATTTTCAAGACTTCTCTATACCTCCACGCTGGACTACGCATGTCCAGTCCCTTCTCCTAATAAAGTAACCATCATTTTCAACATATTTTTTGGTCTGTCTTTCAACAAATATATTTTTATTGTATGCTATTGAATTATATGATGAAAGGCACCTTTTATCCTCTTTTTTAATGCCTAACCCATTAGATAGTTTTGGCTGCCTTTTTCTAAATTAAATAATTTGTCGAAATATTCTTTTAATTATCTTTGATAACTTACCTAAACTAAAATTGTATTCTCTTTAATATTGGATATTTGATAACTTATTCAGTTTAAATTTGTTCAATTTGAACTTGTTCAACTTCACCTTAGACTTTTTAACTTTAATTGACTCTTTGAATTGAAATTTCATCACTAATAATGATATTGTCTATAGAGTATTTTACAAAGACTTCAATTACATTGAACCATTTGACATCTTCAACAAATTTTACTACCTCATCATCGTCATTGTTGTGAGGTCTAAACCCAGGAGGAAATGAGTACTTGGGATATTGGTACCACAAACATTTAATATTCATATATCCCAAACTTTTAACCAATTCAGTAATTTGCTTGTGGAACATTAAGTCTACATCCCAACACCAATTCATCTCATCCACTTAGACACCCAATGTACATGTTCACTAGGTGATTTACAAAACTACACCCATAATAATACAACAAACTATACATGAACCACATAATAATACAACAAATCATATGGACCGCACGAAGAAGAAGAATTCGCGTCTCAAAATAAGAATTAGGGATTACATATCCTTTTTTTTTTTCTGTAATTAAATCTTGTTTTTAAAAATATGAAATTTGTTTTTAAAAATAGAAATTATATTTTTCAAATTTAGAATAATATTAAAATACAATTAATCCACATAAACTCTGCCACATCATCTTTTTTTTTTGACACATCATTAAAAAATAATATTTCATCAAATTTTAGATTTAAATTCTGTTTGGAGAACTAAAACTAGGGACACATAAAATGAGGGGACTAAATTCGAGATTCAACTAAAATAGGAGGACCAAAAGTACGATTAAGCCTAAAAACAATGTTAAAAGGACAATCGCCACTATTTATTAGAAGTTATGCATATTTTTATCCATGAATCCAATTATCATGTCCGTAAGGAGGTGAAAGAAATAGAAGAAAAAAAATTAAAAAAAAAAGTTTGATTGAAAATTTTTTAAAAAAGTTTGGTTGAAAAAATTGAAGGAACGAAAAATGATGAAAGTGAAGGAAAATGTTTATTTATGAAATGCATTTATGACATTTCATATTTTCAACAGTGTATAAATTTGCATCCTCTAATTTTAAAGATGGAATGATTGACCCGCACATTTTAACTTAAAGTCGGGATGACTGACCCACAACCTCTGATTTAAAAGTAAGGATGACTGACTCATACCCTTTATTTTTTTCTTTGAATCTCAGATGACTAGCCTACACCGTTTTTTTCTTTGAAGTCGGAAAAACGACTCACACCTCCGAAGTTGGGAAAATGATCAACATCTTAAACTGAGAAAATGACTCACACCTAAGCGAAGAAAACGACTTGTATCTTAAGCCAGGAAAATGACTTGTACCCTTAGCTAAGAAAATGATCACCATCTTAAGTTGAGACGATGAATCACACCCTCAAAGTTGAGAAACGACTTGCATCTTAAGCTGAGAAAAAGACTCAAACCTCAAAATCTAAGAAAACCACTCGCGTCTTAAGTGGGGAAAACGACTCGCACCGCCAAAGCCGGGAAAATGACATCCATCTTAAGACGAAAAAATTAATCGCATCCTTGAAGCCGAAAAAATGACTTAAGCCGAGAAAACGATCAGCGTCTTAAGCTTGGAAAATGATTCACATTCAAGGTGAGAAAACGACATGCATCTTAAGTCGGGAAAGCAAACCACATCTTAAGTTGGAAAAATGATTTGCACCCAAGCCGAGAAAACAACCTACATCTTAAGCCGAAAAAATGATTTGTACCTAAGTCAAGAAAATGACCCACATCTTATGTCAGGAAAATGAATTGCACCCTCCCCCAATAACCCTATCCTTTTTGGACAAAATTAGAGTTGTTGACTTTACTTTGATTTTCAAGTAAATTATAAGTAACTAGGGACATCTATTGGTATCAAATTTTGTTCGTTTTTTTTTTTAATTATTTACAAAAAAATAAGCATAGAAGACTTTTTTGGACTTTTCATTCCTTTTAAAATAAAAAATACAAAAATTAATAAATAATCGATTATTAAATTTCTAACTTGATTTGTTGTATTTAACAATAAGATCTTAAATAATTAAGATATGTTTTTGGAAACGTTAAAATTTACCATAATGGGAATAATTGTTTTCTAAAAATACATAACCTAATTTTTAACTATAATTGAAAGAGAAAAACACAGAGGAAGGGAAGAAAAAAAGAATATAAGAAACACTTAAGCAAAATGCAGTGCATAATTGCTATTTGGTACCTCTTTTCTATTTGTTTATTTTATTTTTTTCTTGATTTCTTGGTAGAAGTTTCAATCACTTTTATGAATGTTTCTTTATAATAATTGGTATTTCGATTTAAATATTTAATTCTCTTTAACTTATGAAAAAGACATCAATCAAAAAATGGACATTACTTGAACGAACTTGTTCTTGTTTATTTTTTTCAACCAATACATCATTATCTTGCATTATCATTAAGATTATCATTATTTTCAATATTATTTATTTACTAACTTATTTACGTTATTAAACAAAAAATAATAATAACAAAAGAAAAAATAAATGGGGTATTGAGAAGAGGTAAAGAAGCACAATCAGCCTATGAATTCTCTTCTCTATCGCACTGCCGCCGCCACCACATAAGGAAAAGTTTCCTTTGTACCCCCACAATTAGCCTTGTACCCCAAAAAATTTCAAAAATGCCAAAACTACCCTCAAGTTGTTTTTAACTATTTCAAATACAGTAAAGGTAAAAAAAAAATTTCACTATTTTGCCATTTACCCCAGCCGTAAAAAAGATTTCCGGTAGGATATAGTTTTCCGGTAGCTACCGGAATACTTGGACAAAGATTTCCGGTACAGAGAAAACTTCCGGAAATGTCATAAACAAGTTTTCCGGTACAGAAGAGAAATGTTCTGTACCAGAAAAGTTAATCCTCAAGTCTTCCAGTACAGACATTTTTTTTTTTTTAGTTTTTAAATTTTTTTTTTAAATTTTAACAGGTATGGATAATCCACTACTATTAATGGACAAAACATGCATCGATACTACACATATTTTTGACACAGATCAGGTATGAATAAATATATTTAATATTAATATTATAAAAATAAATGTTTGTGAATAATTATAATTATTTAATTTCAGATATTTGATTCAAGGGATACTGTTGTGAAATGGGCAAAATAAATTGGTATAAAAAATAAAGTTACTGTTATTATCAGAAGATCAGATATAGAAATGGGTGAGAAAGGACGGAGAAATAAATTAATATTAGGTTGTGACAAAGGGGGAAAATACAAGTGTGCTGCTAGTTCTATTCGAAGTTCAACAAAAAAAATGTGATTGTCCTTTCAAGCTTAGATCAAAACCATTAAAAGATGGTTCAAGATGGATAGTTAAAGTAATTTGTGGAATTCACAACCATGAATTACCTGATACTTTGGAGGGGCGTGCATATGTTGGACGCTTAGATGAAGAAGAAAGAAAGCATGTTCATTAATTAACAAAATATAATGTTGCACCGAGACATATATTAATCTCATTGCAAGATCGAGATAAGAGTAATGCTACTAAGATCTCACAAATATATAAACAGAGAAGTATGATTCGATTGCAAGTGAGATGTAATAGAACAGAGATACAACATTTATTCAAGTTAATTGAAGATGCAAAATATGTGTGCTGGAATAGAATGCATAAAGACTCTGATGTTATGAGAGATATTTTTTGGGCGCATCCAGATTCAGTGAAATTGTTGAATTTGTTTCCGATTGTGTTGATTATGGACAATACCTACAAAACCAATAAATACAGAATGCCATTACTTGAAATTGTTGGTATGACATCAACAGAGAAGACATTTGTAGTTGGATTTGCTTATTTGGAATGTGAGAGGGAAGATAACTTTTGTGGGGCATTAGAGAGACTAAAAGAATTGTTTGTTGCACAAAATAAATTCCCTAATGTAATTGTGACAGATAGAGATCTTGCGTTAATGAATGCAGTTGGCATTGTGTTTCCACAGGCTGTTAATTTACTTTGTCGATTTCATATCGAAAAAAATGTTGGAGCAAAATGCAAGCAATATGTCTTAAAGGATAGACAAGAGTCAATATTAAATATGTGGAAAGACATTATGTATTCTAGTGATGAAAAAGAGTATATGATGCGCTTGTATATGTTTGAGCAATCATGTGTTGATACAGAAATGTTTGTTGATTATGTCAAAGAAACTTGGTTGACTCCACATAAGGAAAGATTTGTTGAAGCATGGACAAATAAAGTGATGCATTTGGGGAACACAACGACTAACAGGTAAAGTAATATAATTGTATTATATATTGTTGAATTGTATTATATTGGTTCCCAACCCTCTCAGTCAACAAAGAAGAGACAAGTCTCTCAGTCATCTCATTCTTCATCAAATTTGTTATGGAGACAATTTCCTGATATTATTCAGCCATACATTGATGACATATTTGATGTGGCAAGTGATGGAAATTGTGGTTTTCGCGCTATTGCATTATTGCTTGGTTTTGGTGAAGAGTGTTGGTATTTGGTCCGCAATAGATTGGATCAAGAGATTGCTTCTCATGTAACTCCATATGATAGATTGTTCACATGACGCATTAGAGAAGTAAGAGATTCGTTGATGATATCCGGCTTAGGTGTTCAACCCATGGATAAATGATTGTCCATACCTGATATGGGTTACGTGATAGCGACAACATATAATATTATTTTTGTCACGTTCGGTCTGTCATTTTCAATGACTTTCTTTCCTATGAGAGGTTCACATTCAGGATTGACAAAAAATGATCGCATATGTTGTATTGGTTTTGTTAATGGAAATCACTGGGTTCCGGTTACCACGTGTTACCCAAAATCCACCTACAGAATCCGTAGATGCAATGTGTTTAGATGAACCTTAATGTTTTATCTTGATGACTTTAACGTAACCGACTTTAATGTTATTAATGTAAGCAATATCGCACTTGTTTTGTCATGCGGTTTAGTAATCGATATAACAATAAAGTAACTGAAGTAAAGTGTTCATAAAATAAAGTGTTCATAAAGTAGCCGACACTAACTAACATAACATAAAGTAACCGAAATAACATAAAGTGTTCATAAAGTAACCGACACTAACTAACATAAAGTGTTCATAAAATAACCGACACTAACTACTGTGATTACGTGACAAATACAAAGCTTTATAAAAGTGGACATATAACTCATCATCTGGACTAGCTTCATGTTGAGTCAACCCCTGCTGTATAAGATCACCGATCTGCTGTAGGATATGTGTCGGCTGTGAAGTAGAAGCATCTGCACTGGTGGGCAGTACACTATAATTCGGGACCTGAGGTACACGATCTGGTCGCACAAGCAATGGATGAGACACTTGATAGAACCACTCCAGATATCCATCTTCACACTCAGATAGATACGTAGCTGGACGAAGCTTGTGAAATAGGTTTGTCACTGTCGTCACATATCTCAACCATTCCACGTCTACATCAAATAATCTAGTAGAATCTGGAAGTGGCGGTGAAGGAAAATACTGGATATATCCAAACTGTCTCAAACACCTCTCTGGTAGATATTTCACTACTGTGCTACACGATCGGATGCGACCAGTATAAAGCGTGATATCATTAAAAGGAACGACACCCCTGTGATTCTCCCATGGTCTCCATATAACATATGTCGGTGTCAATGCATCAATAATACTTCTGTATTCATCAACCTTATGCTTGCCCTGCTTGTAGCACCATCTATTCATTCGGGTAATGCATTCCACGTCAGTACCCTGATCACTTGTATTACAAATATTTGGAAAATATTCGTAAATCCAACACTGTTACAATGGCAAAGTATTAAATAATTAATACTAATAATTAAATATAACATAAATAACTTAAATTAATAAATTAATGTTAACAATTAAATACAACATAAATTAAATAAATAATTGATACCTGAAACAGCGTCATATATCCACCTAGCTGTTTGGTGTCATAATAGCAGGCATTTGAGAGGTAGTCATAAAGCACCACTAGTGCAGCAGTACCCTATGCATATTTATTTGTACCCTCTAAATATCTGAATAATGGAAGGTATTTCGCATCAACTAGAGTATGATTCTTATCAGCGAAAATAGTACTCCCAACTAAATTCAACATATATGCCCTAGCAGCACAGTCAAATCTCTCTGCTGCACACTGCCTTCTGAACACATCCTTCAACCAATCCAGTCTATAGTGTGCACCTCTAGTCTTTTTGGTTTCCTCCCAAATCTCTTCCGTGGTCAATCCTAATAGATGGACGACAAGATTACACGCCGCTACTCTATCTACATTGGGTGGACTGTAGAACTCACCCCTAATAGGTAATCCAAGAAGATTGGCAACATCATCCAAAGTGATCGTCATTTCACCAAATGGCATGTGAAATGACGATGTCTCAGAATGCCACCTCTCAACAAACGCAGATATCAGGTTGTTGTCGATCATCTTCAAACTACCCCGTTGTAATGGGTTCAGACCTGACAAATTCACCCAATTCTCTATGGGTCTCGGAAGTACTAGCGGAGTAAATTGCTGCATTTTCTTCCCATGTGCAGCAATTTTCAACAATGGTCGCTCCTGTATACAAAAAAATTATATGACATTAAAATATCAATAAATATTTTTAGACAACAAATATCATTAGACAACAAATATCAATATCAATAAATTTAAATATTTTTAATGCATTATAAGTAATAATTAATTTAATATACCTGACCAAACCATATTCTAGCTGAAACATGATAACGGTATCGTGTAAGGACAGACAAATCATAAGGCCCTCCAGGATACCGTGTCAACTCACCAGGTCCCTCAGCTCGATCATGTTCCTCCTCCATATGCTCTCCTTGATGAGCAGGTGCAGCCTCCTCCTGCTCAACTACATAGACCTGCTCGTGCACCATATGCTCATGTACATCCACCTGCTCATGTACATCTTCCTCATGCACTATAGAAGGCTCCCCCTGATCATGATGTCTCTCATCATCGTCTTCAATAATCATACGTCGTCTTCCCCTTGAAGCTGTCGGTCAAATCCTCTCTGGTGGATTCATCGGAGTCGATGTAGAAGTCTCAGTGTCCCGTGTAACGCGTATGATTTTGCCGTCTCTTCCTCGTGCACCCACTGAAAAATAAAAATATTAAAATAAATAAACATCAATAAAATAAAATTATAATAAAAAAAAAATTAATGAAACTTCCGGAAAACTTGGCAATCAAGTTTTCCGGTAACTTCCGGAAAAGTTGGAAATCAAGATTTCTGGAACACGCTCTGTACCGGATAACTCAAAAACAAGTTTTCCGGAATACGCTCTGTACCGGAAAACTTCATTCAAAGATTTCCGGTAAACCCTTATGTACCGGAAAACTCTCAACCAAGATTTCCGGAGTTGTGCTATGTACCGGAATACTTTAATTTCAAGTTTTCCGGAAATTTTGGAAAAAAACTCACTATTTGTTCCAAAAAAGTGAAAATGTGAAGTGATAATTTTTGGATGATTTTATTATTTATATGAGGACAAAATGGTCAATTCGCTGTTATTTTGGGGATATAGGTACAAGTCAGTGGGTACAAACGAAAATTTTCCCACATAAGGCACGACTTGCTTGCATTTTTCGTTATTTTGTAGCCCATATGTTATGAATCTGACGCATTAAGAAAGGAATAAGTTATCTTGGAGTTTATTATGTTCCTATTCTTTTGGTGATTTTTATTTTCTATTTAAAAAGGAAACACTTCTTTACCATTATTATTATTATATAAATAAATGAAATCGATAAATAACAAAATCAATTAACCTATAAATATTTTCTATCAAAAACTAACATGAGGATACGCAAAATCTTCCTCTTATAAAATCAAATTAATTAAAAATAAATTCTTTTTTTTATTACTTTTTTTGGAATAAAATAATTAATTAAATAAATAATTTGTATATAATTAATTATAGGATAATCATTTTAACGGAAGGCGTAGGGTGATAATACTTTCTCTATTTGTTATCGATTTTCAAATTTGAATTTTTGATTTAAGATCGTCATTTTAGATTTTATCTAATTTTTTTTATTAAAATAAAATTGACGATGACTCATTTTTTCACGAACAAATCAGACACAACATTCGTCAATTACTTGATTTCAATCACTCTTATAATTTCTTATTTACTATTTTGCATTATGTTGTTTAGATTACTAATAATTTTTTCAAAAATAATAATTTTTTTTGTTAAAAATGTTTTAAATTAAAGAGAAAAATGATTATATGTTGTAAATATAAATTAATTTTACACTGATGATTAATATGAATAATTTATCTTATCGTCTAAATTTATAATTGTATCTTTTATCAATTAATAATTATATAATCAACATTTGATGTTAGCTATTAATATAAAAATATTTATCCTATTGACCATGAATGCTTTGTTATCATAATATAATAATAATAATAATAATAATAATAATAAATATTATTATTATTAAATGGAGATTTAAGATATAACAGAGAGAATATAGTAGATAGATTAATTAATAGATGTACCATGATTCATCAACAAAAAGAATGTTAGTGTCTGCGACTAAGGAAGAACTAGAAATACAGTAACCATGATTTATGGAACAAAAAGCAGAAGAATGGATGGGACCCTGGGTAGAGCTTTTGCTAGATTTTTAAATTGAAAAGGCAACCACATGACAAACATGCATCACATGACTTTGTCTCTCTTAAGTCTTAATCCTTTCCATGAGGAGACCCTCTTCCTACATTTTTCTTCATTCACAAATCAAAGTTATGAAAATGGATGAGCCGCTAATAATGACACCTGAGTTTTTTTAGGATAGAATTTTTAGAGGATTAAATTTATTTTTGAAGTATAATTCTTTGTACTATTTGAATTTTTTTTAATATTTTTTACTTCAAAAAGTTCCAATTATATATTTGGATTTGACATTAAGTGTGACAATATTTTAAAAACTACACTGAAAAATTGAATCAACGAATAAAGTTAAAAAAATGCATTAATAAAACATAACGAAGAACAAATAATAAATTTAAAATAACGAAGCATTTATTTTCAAACAAAATTCAATACTTACACAGTTACATGTACTCAAAAAAAAATCCCAATACTTACTTTTATTTTTTACATTGAGACCAATACAAATTTACTTTCAAATAAAGCTAATATTAATCCTAATAGTTGCTTTGATGTGCATGATATGATAGAAACAAAGATAAAATAAGATATAAAATTGGATAAAGAAATGATAAATATTATTATATTTTGTGTTTGATACACACATGATAACATTTTATTTGGTCATATATTTTATATGCATCTCACCATGACATGCTATTATATATATTCTATTTAAATAATAAAATTATCACTAAGATTCAAATAGTTCTCCTTTCTCGAGTTCCACAAAATCTTAATTCATCACTTGATTAGGTACCCCTTGCAGTTCCTGCCTCTCAAACTCTCACCACTCCATTTTTACAAGTGATGTGTGTCCTCAACTTCAAATTCAGCACAACTCTATGATGTCACCAATCTTCGTGTCATCCAAAAAAACCAGTTCCTCTATTTTTGGAATAAGTCAATATATGACCTTTCCAGATTCAGACATTCCTGGTCGATTAGTGCCTCACCACTCTGCTCATATATGCTCTCTTACATAAATTAACACTTCATTCACCACTTTGTCATCTTTTTGCACCAATGCAACATCCTCTCAGAATACCCATCTATCCACTCCCATCGAAGATGATCAACGCCCGTTCAAAAGAACAAAGATGGAAAAGGAAACATCCAAGACTTACAAGGAAATCTCCAAAATATTTGCTACTCTTTAGACTATAATTGCTAGACAAACTCATCAGGACAAAGAGCATGTCATTTTGAGGGACTGTATGGCTAACCAGCTTGCTCCAAAGCTAGGTCTTATGCCTCTTTTGCCTAATCCTCCTTCAACTTTTCCAGAAATGCCACAACCGTCTATGTCTTCATCATATGAAGGATCTTCCACATAACTGTCTTTCTAAATTAATTGCATTTATTCTTCTTTTCCTTTTTGCCATGACAAATGGGGAAAAGTAATTCTTAGATTTTAAGTATATCAGAAGTCTTTTTGTATGATTACTTCTATTTTTTTTTGAACCATGTGTATGACTACAACATTACTGTTATATTAATGACAATTATATGTTGGTTCAAAAGATTAGTACATATTGAGGGGGATTTTTTTAACTAAAAGCTCCTTATGATTATTATTTGAATCAAAATTAAAATCTGAATTAACATATTTGTCATCATTAAAAAGGGGAAGATTGTTGAGACAAAATCCCAAATTAATGTTTTAATGATCACTAAACAAAAGTTAATTAGACTTATAATTATGATTCTAAGTGTTTTGGTATTTAACATGTGTGTTTGAGTGCGTTAATCAAAGATAGGTACCAAACATTTCAAAACAGATCATATTAAAATCAAGCAAGTCCGTTCAGATAAACGAAGAACGTTTTTGACAGAATCCTGTAAAATAAAGGACGTTCTCCATAAGTTCAAAATAACTAAAATGATCAGATTTCTAAACAAAAAATTAGATCCATTAGTTACAATATGTTCTAGAATATTACTAGAAATATACGAAGATCATTTCAATATAAGAATCACTTCAAAGGATAAAGGCAAAAGCTATGATTCATAATTCATAAAGCAAGATCATTCTCCAAGTTGAGCAAGCCTCAAATACAAAACTGACAGACTGGACATGACACTTTAGCTGTACTTTTGAGCAGCCTGCACACGTGATACAAAACACGAATCACTTCAGACAACTGTCTAACAAAGATTAAAACTCAACACACCTCAAAGCAGAAACGAAGATCGTTCTTAGTTTACAAGAACATTCATGCTTTACGCAAGAACGTTCTTATTTTATGGTTGATCTTATCCATTTACGAACACATGACAACTGAACCATTCTTAAAGGACAAATGAGTTGTCATTAGCCTTCTTGAAGTCCATAAAATAAGTCTCAAGATGAAGAACAAATCAGAGCTTCAAGTGCAAAACAATACATCACTCATACAAAAATATATTCGAATTCTCTTGAGCTTCTTAATCACTTCAAAGTTTCAGTTTCGTTCTTAACTTGATATTAGAATAAGTTTTTACTAAGTTTTGAATCCTAGAATCTACTCTCAAACACGAGTCGAGCATACTCAGATTCTACTAATCTCTAAATCATCACTTTGTAACTCAAGACTATATTGTTGAAATAGTTTGAGTAATTTGTAAAAATTATTTTATGTTTAAAAGGTGATGTAAAAAACCTTTCTGAAGATTGAAAGGTAACCTGTGGAAATCTTTTTTAGGTAGAAAGGTAGTAATTTGTAACATATCAAGATTGATATGTAAAAGCTGTGTGAAAACCAATAACAATCTTGTTTTGTGCACTTAGTGAAAAACACAATTGTAAGGACTGAATGTAACATGTGTTTAGGGATGAGAATAGGCTAGGCCGTCCGTAGGGGCCTATGGTCTGACCTACTTATGGTCTGGCCTGGCCTTTTTAATAAAAAGGCTAGTCTCAGGCTGTTTTTAAAACCTATTTTTTAAATAGGTCAGGCTCAGGCTTATAAAAAAGCCTGTTAGGCCTAACAGGCCGACCTATATATATTTATTATTTATTAATATTATTTTTTATTATTATATTAATAATATTATTTTCTATTTTAAATTCTATCAATTAGGCAATCACTTACTAATCATTTCATATTCAGTAGTCGTTCCATATTCGGTAGCAGTTCTATATTTGGTAGTCGTTTTATATTTGGTAACCGTTCAATAAGTCAATCACTTAGTAGTTGTTCCTTATTTGTTTAAGAAGTAATAATGGATTCGTTTAAAAAGACTTTTAAAAAGGCTTCGAGGCCAGGTCAAACTATTAAAAAGGCCAGGCTTAGACCGAAAAAAAAACCTATGATAGGCCGTAGGCCGAAAAAATAAATCGTAGGCCAGGCTCAGGCCTTTCAAAGCATGGCCTGGCCTGGCCTATTCCCACCCCTGCCTGTGTTATATCTCTTCCTTTATCTCTATTTATTTTTTATCTTCTAATCATAGTTTATATAGATAAGTTAAAATTGTGTATTTTCACTAACCAAGAACGTCATTCGTTTATAACCAAGATCAATGTTGAGTTAAATATTTTGAGTTTTAACATGAACTTTTTAAAAAGGAACAATTACAATTCAAACCCCAATTTCTTGTAATTGACATTATTACTTCAATTTCACATGTGTTAATCATTATACATTATCATATTATATTTCAAGTTATTTGAAACATCTCACCTCATCATTTTTTAGTTAAAAAATCATAAAGATAAACCAAAATTGTTGATTTTTAAAATAGAGGGATCAACTTTGTGAATCAATAAAAACTAGATTATTGTCCGCGCGTTGCGCGGATATTAATTAATTAATTAATTTTATAAGTTTTATAAGTAATATTTTATATATCGTAAATATAATTATTTTATTAATTTGTAATAATTGAATATGATTAGGAAAATTAAAATGAGATAAAATTATGTTTATCACAATCATCTAATTTAATTTTTAAAATATTTTATAAAATTCGTATGATAACTTATTATATAGGATAATTGTTTGTCTTATTGTACTTTGATTGTTAATTTATTTTTCAACATATAATGGTAATTGTATTTATTTGATGAAATAAAATATAAAATACAAACCAAAAAATAAGATGTAAAATTTTTAAAATATCATTGACTATTTAATATTTTTTATTCAAAAAGATATTAATGTTGAATTATATTGTAGCGTAGTGTAAATTTATTTGTTTTATTAGTAT
>JBBPBT010000941.1:1619879-1638567 GCA_037974875.1 Cicer bijugum | reverse complement strand
GATTAGTCGTTTTTTTTTATTGAATTTAATGGTTAATAATATAAATTATTATTATTGGTAAATGATTAATAATATTATAAAATAATTTATAAATTTATTATAAAATAACTTATAAAATAATTTGATAATAATATAAATTATAAATTACAAATATGTTATAAATAATTGTAAAATAATTTTATAATTTATAAATTTATTATAAAATAATATTATTAAATAAAGAGCATTTATGTCGATATTTAGGAGTGATTACTCGGTTTTTTTTATTGAATTTAATGATTAATAATATAAATTATTATTATTGGTAAATGACTAATAATATTATAAAATAATTTATAAATTTATTATAAAATAACTTATAAAATAATTTGATAATAATAAATTATAAATTATTATCAAATTGTAAATTAATTTATAAATTATAAATAATTGTTAAATAATTTTATAATTTATAAATTTATTATAAAATAATATTATCAAATAGATTTTGGAGGTACAAAAGAAATTGCGGAAGAAAGAGGAAAAATAGAGTAGGATTAAAGGAGATTAGGTATTGAGAACATGAGTCAGAGGAGAGAAAGGAGGAGAGGTCCACGTCAGCTTCTTGGCTGACGTGGGAAATATTTGTATAGGTGACATTCGAAGATGAGGTGGCATTCCGGCTGACGTGAAAAATATTTGTATAGGTGACATTCGAAGGTGAGGTGGCATTCCAGGAGTGAGGTGGCATTCGGAGGCATTCAGGGGTCTGTTTTAAATATATATATATAATAGATAGATAATAGATTTGAAGCACAATGATAATTAATTTAATGTTAAAAATATGATTTCTGTAGAGATCTATTAAACATTTTTATATTTATCAATTAAACAATTATTTATGTAAAAACTACAATTAAATTATTAATTTAAAAGGTGAAAAATTAAAATTTTGACTTTTGAATTATGTGATTCGAGCTATCGAAATGAATTGTTTGCGAGCTTGTATCGAGTCGAATTCGAACTAAAATAAAATTTCATATTGAACTTGAATCGAGTTTCAAACCAAACAAATTCAAGACAAATTGAGTCGAACTAAGCCAAATTTGACTTGACTCACTCATTTCCAACCCTACCCCAAAACAAGATCTAACAAAACAAACATAGACAAGTTTTTATTTAAATTGTTTCATCTTAAAATATGCTACTCATTACTCAATTATTGAACCTTAATAAACTAATCTTTTTTATGAATAGAGTTAATAACTCCAAACACCTTAATAAACTAATGTAATCGCTTTTATTCCAACAAATACAAAAGGAAAAGAACAAGAGGAGACAAATTAACTATAAACTAATTCCAATGATTAAATAAGACAAAAACAGACTTAGACTACTTGTTCAAGTCTACTTACCCCTTAATAATTGCATGAGTAAGATTGAAAGAAAGGTAGAAGCTCAAATTGTGTTTGAAAAGAAAAGAGGGAGTAGTGTTCCTCATCTCAACCTGTCATAAATATGGAATCTCAATCCCAACAACTCAATGTAATATTTCTTCCATATCCAACTCCTGGCCATATGATTCCAATGATAAACACAGCAAGACTATTTGCTAAACATGGTGCTAATGTTACAATCATCACTACACATGCTAATGCTTCATCATTCCAAAAAGCCATAGAAAGTGATTTCAATTCAGGACACCCCATCAAAACTCAGCTTATTCAGTTCCCTTCAGCTCAAGCTGGTCTCCCTGATGGAGTGGAAAACATCAAAGATGCAACTTCCTTAGAAATTCTTGGTAAAATCATTCATGGAATTGAAATGCTCAAGGATCAAATTGAGCTTCTGTTCCAGAAGCTCCAACCAGATTGTATAGTCTCAGATATGTTTTACCCTTGGACAGTAGAATCAGCTGCAAAACTAAGCATTCCAAGGCTTTACTATTACAGTACAAGCTACTTCTCAAATTGTTCTGCTCATTTTATTAAAAAGTATAAGCCTCATGAAGATTTAGTTTCTGATACCCAGATATTTTCAATTCCTGGCCTTCCACATAACATTCAAATTACTTCTCTACAACTACAAGAAGAGGTGAGAACAAGGAATGAATTCTCAGATTATTTTGATGCAGTATATGAATCCGAGAGAAGAAGCTATGGAACACTGTACAATAGCTTTCATGAGCTTGAAAGTGATTATGAGCAACTTTACAAGAGCACAATGGGGATCAAAGCATGGAGTGTAGGACCAGTTTCAGCATGGATTAACAAGGGTGATATTGAAAAGGGACACAATGACGACCTTGCAGTAGAGTCAAAATTGTTAAATTGGCTAAACTCTAAGCCTGATGATTCTGTGTTGTATGTAAGTTTTGGAAGCCTGACAAGGCTCCCTCATGCTCAGCTTGTTGAACTAGCTCACGGGCTTGAAAATTCACATCATAATTTTATTTGGGTTGTTAGAAGAAAAGATGAAGATGAAGGTAGTTTCCTGCAAGATTTTGAGGAAAGGATGAAAGAAAGCAAAAAGGGGTATATCATATGGAATTGGGCACCACAACTTTTGTTATTGGATCACCCTGCAACTGGAGGCATTGTGACTCACTGTGGTTGGAACTCAATCCTTGAAAGCTTGAATGCTGGATTGTCAATGATCGCATGGCCAATGTTTGCTGAGCAATTTTACAATGAGAAGTTGCTTGTTGATGTCTTGAAAATCGGAGTCCCTGTTGGATCAAAAGCAAACAAATTTTGGGCTAGTGTAGGTGAAGATTCGGTGGTGAAAAGGGAAGAGATTGCAAAGGCTGTGGCACTGTTGATGGGAAGTGAAGAAGAGAGCATAGAAATGAGGAGGAGAGCAAGAAAAATTGGTGATGCAGCCAAGAAGAGTATAGAGGAAGGTGGATCGTCTTACAACAATTTGATGCAGTTAATAGATGAGCTAAAATCATTGAAGATATCAAGAGGCCTTGAGAAAACAAATTAAATAAATGAAATGGAGGAACAACAGTGGTTTTTCAGGATGTGGAGCTTATAATTGTAACAAAAAAGAAGGCACATTGTCAAAGTATATCTCTTTGATATGAATTTTCATAATGCTAGCTAATTAGAAATGAATTTACTTTTAAGTATTTGAATAAGAAATGAATAACATATGAATTCATTTTTATTATTATGCAATCAAGTTGCTAACAATATATGAAATCAAAGATAAGACTAAGAAACAAAGCTTGAAAACAAATAATTATAGCTGACTGCAATTTACTGTCTAAGAAAAGAAAGGATAATGAGATCAATCTCAAAGCGAGTTGAAAGTCACATAATAGAAGGTGAAGAAAGTGAAAAATTTCTTACTGTGGCAAAATAATATAATTGAGGTTGTTGACATGGCATCTCCTTGTCTAAGCCTGATTAAAGGATGAGTTATTTTGTTGAGAATACAAGTTATAAGGGTATAAATGTGTTTTAGGGTGCAGCTAGGTTAAAACAAGAGAGGGAATATCATGTTCATGGATATTTTCAACAATCTCATTCTCAATTTACGGTTCTTTCAAGACATTTTTCTTGAATATCATGTTCATGGTTTTCTTGACTAGATTCACCCAAGGATTCTATTAGGTTATTTTTCTCACAATCTATTTTTCCAAATTGTTTAAATATTGAACATCATTTTCTTCTATTATCCCCCCTTGAAGATGATTACCAAAAAAATAAGTTTTTTCAAAGAAAGTGGCATCCGTAGTCACAAAAATCGTTTTGGAAATAGGTTCAAAACATTTGTATCCTTTTTTATTGGATGCATATCCAATAAAAACACATTTTCTTGGTCTAGGATCAAGTTTTCCTTGATTTGGATCATGAATATGAACAAAAAGATACATCCAAATATCTTTAGGGGTTGTATGAAAGTTTATAATTAGAAAATAAACTTGTGAAAACATCAAATGGAGTTTTGTAATTTAAAATTTTGGTAGGCATACTATTTATCAAATATATTCCTGTGAGAATTGTTTTTCCCCAAAGATACTATGGAACCTTATTTTGAAACAATAATGCCTTAGTAACTTCAAGGAAATGTTTATTTTTTTTGTTCAGCCACTCCATTTTGTTGTGGAGTATCCACACTAGAACTTCGATGGATAAATCCTTGTTGTAGGAAAAAACTCATTTAAGTGTTTATTAAAATATTCTCTTCCATTATCACTACAGATAATTTTGATTTTTACTTGAAATTGGGTCAAAATCATTTGATTTTTTTTTTTTAAGATACATTCAACTTCATATTTTGTTTTTATTAAGTAAACTCAAGTTAATCGAGTGTGATCATCTACGAAGGTAATAAATCATCTTCTTCCATTAGGAGTAAGGTCCCTAAAAGTTCCCCAAACATCATTAAGAATTAATGTGAATGGATTAGATGATTTATGCGCCCAAGGAGAATAGGAAGGACGATGATGCTTTGCAAAATGGCAAATTTCACATAAAAATTGATTTGTATTTTTATTCTTAAAATACTCAGGAAATAAGTGCTTCAAATACAAAAAAAAATAAATTGGGTGTGCTAACCTATAATGCCATAACATTATTTCTTCATTATTATGAACCAAAACTACGTTGAGACAATTACTATGAAATTCCTCTTTAAGATCAACCTCATCATTGAAGAGATAGAGACCATTAACCTCTTTAGCATTGTCAATCATCCTCCTCGATTTCAAGTCCTAAAATTGACAATTAATTGAGTAATAGCCAAATAGTTAAGATATTGTGTTGATTTGCTTATTGACAACAAATTACATGACAAATTTGGAACATGAAGGACATTGTGAAGAGTTGAAGTCTTAAAAATAGGGATAGAACCAACTCGAGTTATGGAGGAAAAAGTATCATCAACTATCTTTACCGTTTTATGATCTACACAAGTACTATAAGTGGAAAACAATTTTGAGCAATCTATCATATGATTAGTGATGTAGCTAAATATTATTAGAAGGGGGGTTGAATAGGAATTTTACTGTTTAAAAATATTTTTCACGTGTTTTGAAATGTTATCCTCTTAGAGAGGATGCGAACTCGAGGATGGTTATTTAAACCTTTAAATTTGAGTTGAGTAAAAGAAAGAGAAAAAGTAGAGAATGACACACACAACTTTTATACTAATTCACCAAATGAAGGCTACGTTCAGTCCTCACACATTTGTGAGATTTTACTAATGATCAAACTGATCAAACTCTCACAGAGGATAATTACACTTTGTGTATCTTTAGCCTCACCAAGCTTACACTCTTGTATCTTACAAATTCCAACTATTTCCAAGTGAAGCTCACGTGGAAATTACAAAGTGATATGAGTATGATAGTTTCTCTTTTCGTAAATACTTTCTAAAATGATATTTATAAGATCTAGTGTAGGATTATAGAAAGTATGAAGAGAGGATAGATATTGCTCTTGATAGATTTAAGATACTTGATCTTTTTATGCAATGTTGTTGTGTGTTAGATGATAAAGAGCTTTATGCCTTTTATAGAAGTCTTATGATGATCTTTCCATGTGACAAGCTCTTTATGACCATTGAAAATTTAATAAAAAAGTCCAAGGTTTTCATCATAATTGCCATCCAGCTGTCCTTGGACAGATTCAGTCCATCCTCGAGCAGGAGGATCAACCTCCTTCGAACTTAATCTTGAGTTGTCCTTTTCTTTTCTCATTCTTCAAGATATGTAAAACTACATCTTTCACTTTATGGGCTACAACCTTTCTGAAAGTTGAAGTGCTATGTCGTTTTCAACTTTTGAGAATGATGTTGACAATATAGAACCATCCTCTTACCTATATAGTACTGTCATCCTCTTGCACGTGGGTCAGACTTCCTTTCTTCAAGACATGTGAAGGCTTCTATTTTTGACTTGTTTGTTGTTGCCTTTATGTAGATTGACTCTACATTGTTTTTCAATCATACAAGAATGATATATAAGTCTGCTTATAGCCTTTGCACATGATAGAATAGGTTGCTTTCAACATTTGAGAATGATGTGGACTTTATAAAACCATCCTCCAATATCGTACTGCCATCCTCTTACATTGTACTGCCCATCCTCGTACCTATTCTTTTGCCTTCTGACTTATTTATTTCAAATGTTTTATTTATTCATTCTTTAATACTGTTTTGCCTTTCTTTAATAAATAAAAACATATGTTTTGGTGAGGATGAACATTTTGTAGATTTGAAGCTTCATCCTCTTACGAGGTCATCCTCTAGATTTGAATCAAATTTTTATCATTTTTGTCTTGATGATTAATAACTTGTTTTTTTATATGAATTCACTCAAAAGCACAGATTAGTCATTAAACACAATCATAATCTTTTAAACAATTTTGTTATCATTAAAACCATTAGAGAGATTTTGTCTCAACAATTAGTGGCTCCAGAATCGATGATCCATGGAGTTTTTGAAAGTTTAAAACTCAAAAGAGCAGAAGATAAAGAGATACATTTTTTAGCAATAGAGGATGAATAAGTAATTGGCATAGAGGTAAAGAGCTTATATAGATGCTCTAGTTGTTCCTTAGAGAATGAAGATGCCTCAAAGTTGACTTTATTCTCCACATTTTCTCCATTTGCATCTTGGAAGGCCCTACCCTCTCCATTTGGCTTCTTCTCCCAATTGGGTGGTTTTCCATTAAGTTTCCAACAAGTTTCCTTAATGTGCCATAGTCATCTACAATGATCACACCAAGGTCGTTTTTTTCTTTCTCCATGTGCTTTGTATCTCTTTGCAACCATAACAAAACTCTTAGTTTCTTGCACCCTCGTACAATCAGAGTTTTGTAGCATAACTTTCCTTTTGGATTCCTCCCTCCGTACTTCATCAAAGGTTTTCGCCCAAAATTCGACCACGGACTTCATCAAGTTCTGGATTGAGTTATGCTAGAAACATATAAACCTTATCATTTTCTTCTCTTTTCTTAAATATGTTTGCATCTTTGGAATTATCCTAATCATCCTCATAACATTGGTCAAACTTCTGCCAAAGGACAACCATGAGATTAAAGAATGTTGTGACGTCTTTATCTCCTTGTTTGGACTGTCACAAACGAGTCTTAAGTTCAAAAATATGTGAGGAGTTCTCCAAGTCAGAATAACAATCGCATACATTTTTCAACACCTCTTTTGCAGTGGGAATGAATAGGTAGGGCTTCCCAATTGAGTGGGAATGTATCAGCCACCCAATAATTAGGGAGTTCTCTGACTTTCATATTTGGTAGGCTGGATCGGTCTTCTCTGTTTGAGGAGTGTCTCCAGTCAAGTAACATAACTTTCTCTTGCCATCCAGAGCTAACTTCAGAGTCCGGTCCCATTCAACATAGTTTTTGCCATTCAACTTTTGGATTAAAAGTTGTAAAAGTGTATGGATAATGGATCATTTGTGGTAGGGGTTGACACGACTCTAGGGTCACCAAAATTTTTTTGCTAGTATTATAATAGGGGAGGAATCATTTTTTTTAGTTTCTTGTGAGGACATGGTGAGCTGCCACATGATCAGAGCCTAAGCTTTGATACCATGTGTTTTAGGGTGCAACTAGGTTAAAACAATAGTGAATGAAAAAATCTTATATATAATGATGTCAGCTATCTAATGAATGCAGAGAATAAAAAAAAAATTAAGAAATAAATCAAATCAGAGTGATTTGATTCTTTCTCTAAATACAAATAAACTTAAATAGAAAATCAACTAATAAACACAATCATATAAGATTTGATTGCTATATATCAACAATAAATATCTCAAAATGCAAATGTACAAAAAAATTGCAGAGTTTACACATGGAATCCTTTGTCATATCTACTATGATAAAGTAAAATGATATATATGCAAGTAATACAAATAACTTTAGGATAAGGATTTACCCCATTGGATAAGAACACTAGAGAATATCTTAAATCACAGTTCAAATGAAGAGGAAAAGAGACAAAAAGACACCCATATCAATAATATACATAGAATGTGCTTTTGATAGTCTCCATATAGAAAATTTAAAGAAATAATAAATAGTATTTGTAGAATCATAATTTAGCTGAAATAAAGGTATGGTTGATACTAAAATATCAGTAATACACCGGTCATCGGCACATGGGGAGTTAAGTTTTTTTAATAGGAACATCTTAAAAATTGCAATACAAGTATAGGGTCATATCCTTCAAAATTACTGTGTTAATAAATAGACAATAGAGGTGAGCCTTGATGCAATAGTAAGGTTGCTGCCTTGTATCCTTGAAATCACACGTTCAAATTTTGAAAAAATCTCTCCGCTTTTGAGTATAAAGTGCGAACACATATTATCCTTAGACCTCATCTAATAGGAGTCTCGTGTACACGGCTGGCTGCCCCATTAAATAATTGGAATCTAATGTGAACTTGCCATCTACTAAATTTCTTGACAACATAGAGCACATTAGTCATTTACTATGGCAATCTAGCATTCTAAAATCACTTCATGGATAATATGTACACATATACATACATGCATTAGTTAGAAAGGTACTATACCTATCGGCATAGACATAGACACCAAACAAGACATTGATAGAGACATAGGCACGAACATAGGTAATAATGTAAAAAATAGTAGTAGTTCAATGTAATCACGTGTTTCGATGTTGTGTTGGTATCGGATACCAACACGTCAAAAATCAAATACACCTTTAATTTGAAGTGTCCGGAAGTATATTTAGGGTTAAGCAAAAAAAAAGTGTCAACAAAAACAAAAAAGGTAATAAGGCTGAGAAAGAAAAATTCATACCAATTGCAGCATTTTCGTGTTCTCTTTCCTTCAGTTGGTTGGCAGTTATCCTCTTTTGTAGATTCTATAAACATACCGAAATTTAGAAAGTGTATAGTGATTTTGAGTAAATTGAACTAAATTACTATCATCTTTGACTACGAAAACAAATTCTGAATATTTATCGACTCACAACTTCTCATAAATGGTTGTGTTAGATACATAACTATTCATCTGCAGAGCTTCATTGTACTGCCATCTTCTCACCTGATTCATTAATTAAAGAAAATTAGCAATTAGCAATTAGCAACTATGTTCAATCCTATAAAAGTCATAAGACTCTTAATCCAATAAATTTAAGTGATGTTGTCAAAATAGAAACAGACATACACATGCTTCCACATTTAACTGTTTCAACTTAAAATATGCTACTTAGTTTTCATCAAATACAAAAGGACAAGACCAAAAAGAGCAGACAAATCACCTACAAACAAATTCCAATGGTTGTAGAATACAAATAAAAGCAATGTATCCAATTATGTCAAGAATCAAGAAAGAACAAACACTAGTTTAGTGATTAAATAAGACAAAAACAGATTTATATATACTCTCATTCAAGTCTACTTACTCATCATATGAAAAGGAATATCACTTGCCACTTAAAAATTGCATGAGAAAGATTGAAGGAAAGGTAGAGGCTAAAATTCAGTATTGAAAAGAAAAGTGAGTAGTGTTTCTCATCTCAACTTATCAAAAAAAGATGGAATCTAAATCTCTACAACTGAATGCTATTTTTCTACCACATCTCACTCCTGGTCATATGAACCCCATGATAGACACAGCAAGGTTATTTGCAAAGCATGGTGTTAGTGTTACCATTATCACTACCCAAGCAAATGCTTTGATATTCCAAAAAGCCATAGACAAGGACTTGCGTTCTGGATATTTTATAAAAACTTGTTTGATTCAATACCCTACAGCACAAGTTGGTCTCCCTGATGGAGTTGAAAACATCAAAGATGCCACTTCCCATGAAATGCTTGGTAAAATCATTCTTGGAATATCAATGCTTCAAGATCAAATTGAGAATCTGTTGCAAGATCTTAAGCCAGACTGCTTAGTCTCAGATATGTTATATCCTTGGACAGTGGAATCAGCTGCAAAACTAGGCATTCCAAGGCTTTACTATTACAGCTCAAGTTACTTCTCAAGCTGTGCAACTCATTTTATCAAGAAGCATAAACCTCATGAGAATTTAATTTCTGATACCCAGATATTTTCAATTCCCGGCCTTCCACATAACATTCAAATTACTTCTCTTCAACTACAGGAAGGGGTGAGAACAAGGAATGAATTCTCAGATTATTTTGATGCAGTATATGAATCAGAGAGAAGAAGCTATGGAACACTGTACAATAGCTTTCATGAGCTCGAAAGTGATTATGAGCAACTTTACAAGAGCACAATGGGGATCAAAGCATGGAGTGTAGGACCAGTTTCAGCATGGATTAACAAGGGTGATATTGAAAAGGGACACAATGACGACCTTGCAGTAGAGTCAAAATTGCTAAATTGGCTAAACTCTAAGCCAGATGATTCTGTGTTGTATGTAAGTTTTGGAAGTCTAACAAGGCTCCCTCATGCTCAGCTTGTTGAACTAGCTCATGGGCTTGAAAATTCACGTCATAATTTTATTTGGGTTGTTAGGAAAAAATATGGAAATGGAGATGAAGAAGACAGTTTCATGAAAGATTTTGAGCAAAGAATGAAAAAAAGCAACAAGGGCTATATCATATGGAACTGGGCACCACAGCTTCTCATATTGGATCACCCTGCAACTGGAGGAATTGTGACACACTGTGGTTGGAACTCAATTATTGAGAGCATGAGTGCTGGTTTGTCAATGGTCACATGGCCTATTTTTGCTGAGCAATTTTACAATGAGAAGTTCTTGGTTGATGTTTTGAAGATAGGGGTCCCAGTTGGATCAAAAGTTAACAAATTTTGGTCTAGTGCTGGTGAGGATGCAGTGGTGAAAAGGGAAAAGATTGCAAAGGCTGTGGCACTAGTAATGGGAAGTGAAGTAGAGAGTAGAGAAATGAGGAGGCGAATAAGAGAACTTGGTGATGCTGCAAAGAAGACAACAGAGGAGGGTGGGTCCTCTTACAACAACTTGATGCAATTAATAGATGAACTAAAATCATTGAAGCTATCAAGAGGGCTTGAGGAACAGTGACTTTGTTTCAGGATTTGAAGCTGAGTTATGGTACAACTACAAATGTATGTGAATGCAGTTTAAGTCAAAGTTGGATGCGGTAGACACATATTTAGGGAAAGTTGGATGCAGTAGTCATGTTTGTGAGTGAAAACATAGAGCATCCTTTTGTTAGGTTATGATGTTTTTGGGATACAAACTTTGACATGCAATATCAAAAATATTTGTTCAATATCTTACCAACATTGTTAGCCACTGCAGTGACTAAAACTGTTTTGGTGATGAAGAAAAAATAGGTCCCCAGATCAGTTCCTATAATGAAATTAGTTTTTTTTTTTTATCAAGATACATTTAATTCACATTAATTTGATACCTAAAATTAGAGTGTTATTTAGCATCTTGTAATCATTATCACAGTGGAATACTACAAATTTTGTACTAACAAATGTAGAGCACATGAAGAGACTACTACTAGAAAAGCAAAACATACACCAAAGAGTTTGTAGAGGCCACTGCTCATGTATTTTGAAAAAAGCTGAGCAAAATGCATTCACTTCACACTTATGAACCTATCTTATGGAGCTACGTAGACTGTTTTTTGTTTTTTATTTTCTAACTCACAGTAATTAGGGCTTCGACTCCTCAGGGGCTGTCCCATAGTAGTATACCCACAAGATTAGATCCTTTGGACCTACTATGGCACTAATTTCTGAGTCGGCAGTGGGACATTCAATTTAGATGATAACTTATCATCATTGATAACATGAATATGGAGTTGTTTCCATGATTCTAATAATTTGCAATACCAAAGGTTCAGTTTTTTTTTTTTTTTTTTGAAGAGACAAAAACAATTATATTAAAAGACCCAGCACAAGGTGAGTTTTGATTTTATTTTATTTTATTTTATTTTATGAACTTACACATTTGAATTTGGTTTCTTCTAATATGTGATTCAAATTGTACTCATTGCACATGATAAAGAGATTTGCATCTAGTCAAACCAATTGCCATGCATAATCGAAATATCATGTTTTCTATACTATTTAAATAAATATCAACCTTGTTATGTTTTCATCAGAATGCCTTACAAAGCCAATGGTTAATCCTTCAGCTTAAACTTTTATTCTTATCTGTATTTGTAGCAACAAAGGTAATGTATTCCTCCTCAAATAGAGCTTCTGCTTCCTTCTAAGTCTGGCTTTTCAAAATTCAGCAAGTAATTGTTAAATGGTATTCCTAACTGCCAGTGCTTCTGCTGGGTACAAGAACACACGGAGAGAAATAGTAATTAGCAAAAGTAGAGGATTCAACATGCTCAAAATGAACCAAGTAAGTCCAATGACCAAAACATAAGCCAAACAAAACATATTTGTTGGTGTCCTCAAAGATGAAAATTTGGTTTCTTTTGTTGCAACTATTGTTTCTGTAGTGGTTTCAGTTATCAAAGCAGAACGCCAATTTTAAAAAACAAATCAAAATAGATTAGATGAACAAGAAGAAGTTACAAGCCATCAATTAAAATCAAATAAATATAATTTAGATAATTTAACCAAGTTTGGTGTTGTGAAAACAAAAACAAACATGACATAGTTTTAAGTTTGACTCTTTCAACTTAAAATATGCTACTCATGTTTTAAACCTTGATAAACTAATCTAACCGTTCTTATACCAACAAATACAAAAAGAAAAGAACAAGAAGAGGATTCCAAGGATGGCCAAAAGACAATTTACCTATAAAATAAGCTCTTTGCTTTTGAGCATAAAAATGTATACATCTATCATCCTTAGACCTCATCTAGTAGAAGTCTCATGTAGTTGGCCGCCCCATTAATAATTGGAATATAATGTGAATTTGTCATCTACTAGATTTCTTGACAGCATAGAGCAGATTAGTCATTTACCATGGCAATCTAGCATTCTAAAGTCACTTCATTAGTTAGCACGTTTATGTAGTATACCTATCACCATAGACAGAGAAATCAGACATGACATTGATAGAGACATAGACACACATAGGTAATAATTAAAAAATTGAAGTAGTTTAATGTAATCAGATGCATTGACATTGTGTCGGTATCGAACGCCAACATGTAGACCAAATACACATTAAAGTCTCGGGAAGTTTACTCAGGATTACAAAAGAACGATTAAGGAAAAATAAAAATAAAAAAGTAAACAAAAAAGGTAATAAGGCTGAGAAAGGAAAATTAACACCAATTGCGACATTTTCGATTTCGAGTACTCCTTCCTTCAGTTGGTACCAATCACTGACTTGCGACATTTTCGATTTCGAGTACTCCTTCTTTCTAAAAATTTAAACTACTAATTTGTAATCTAATGACTTAAACGTTATCCAACAAACATATCATAAAAATTACATTAGTTTTATAAAATTGAAGATAATTAATTTTTTAAGTGGTGTCCTACTTAGTCTCATTTATCCGTTCGGTTGTATATAGACAAAAAAAAATTATGTAGTTAGAATAAATGGTATATTTCTCACTTTATTCATACATCTATTAAATATATAACTATATGTATATATAACACTATTCATGAATGAGAATTTCCTCTATCAATGAATATAATTTAAGTACACATTCTACCAAGAAATTTCAATGATTGTGACACATAGGTTGTGACGATTGTAGGAAAATTGTTGTTGATTTCAAATTGCGATGGTTTCTGCGACATTTTTTACCAATCGTCCACCGCCGTGCTTCTCATTTTTGCATCCCGCTCCAAAAAAAAAACCCTCAATTCCCAAACGCGTTTCAGTTTCCTCTTGAACCCTCGGCGCCCAAATTAACAGAACTTATTTCATTTTCATTTTCCTCAAAATCGCAACCTAACCTCCAATCGCTATCTCATATTTATTTCCTTCAATTCGCGTTCCATCCTCCATCTCAGGTTCCTCCTCATTTGTGACCTCTCTTCATCTCAAATTTGCTCCTTGCGGCCTTCCTTCGTCTCAACTTGCCCCGTAGTTGTCTTCAAATGCGACGTTGTTTACTCTCTATGGTGTGACACTACTTCCTCTCTCTGGAGCAGGGATGCTTTATATCTTTCTCTAGTGATGGCGCAACTTAACACTTCTCCATCAATGCATGTGTGTGTGCAATGAATCAAATAGTGTTTGATGCTTTTAGACTTTTATTGAGATGTCTCTGATGTGAATGTTAACATGGAAAATGAGGCATTTGCGAAGGATGAGTTGCCTAACGAAGGCAAAACAGTTTTATGACAAGTTGATATCAACCAACAAGCCTATTTATGAGCAGCTACTCAATTAATATTATCAATATTTGTTCAACTTATGGAAATTAGGTTTATCTGAGATGGTCCACAAAAAAGTATAGATTTTGTTGCACAAATGCTAAAAAGTGTATGTTCAGTGCAAAAATGCTTGCCTAATAACTATTACCAAGAAGCTTGAAGATTTTGTTGAAGGTTGAGAAGATTGATTATGGTAAGAAAGGTTGTATGTTATATTACAAGGATGATAGCAAGTTATCCAGGTTCAAAATTTATCATTCTTCTAGGTTCATTCCACGTAGAACTGGTATGTGAAAGTACAAATATATTCCAACAAAGATAATGTTTTATTTCCCTATCATGCATAGATTACAAAGATTGTATGCATCAATTGAGTCTCCAACTGAAATGAGATGGCATCACAGGAAAAGAAAGAGTTCAAATGTCATTCGCCATTCATCTTATGCAAAAGCATGGAAACATTTTGATGATGTATATCTGAACTTTGCTAGTGACTCCAAAAATGTAAGGTTGGGTATGTGGGCAAATGGATTTACTCTTACATTCAAGTGTATGTTTCTCCATACTCATGTTGGCCAGTTATAGTCACACCATATAATCTTCCCCATGAAATATGCAAGATCAAACCATACTTGTTCTTGACTTGTCTCATACCTGAACCTTCTAATCCCAAACAAAACATAGATGTTTACTTTCAACCATTGATTGATAATCTGCAACAATTGTGGTCCAATGGAATTTTGACCTATGATGCATCCACACACACAAAACTTCATCATGAAAGGGGGCTTATGTGGACAATCAATGATTTTCGGGCCTATGGTATGTTATCTGGATGGGGAACACAAGATAAGCAGACATTTCCTCATTGTATATAAGACACAAAAGTTTTCACCTTGAAATATGGTGGAAAGAATTCTTGGTTTGATTGTCATCGTCGGTTCTTGTCAGTTGATCACTCTTTTAGAATAAGTAAAAGAAGATTTATAAAAATAGGGATGAGAAAAACGGTCGATCTTACGTGATCACATGGCAAGATATTTGGGAGGTGCTGAAATTGGTGGGAAAAAGAAATTGAAAGGGTCTGAAGTGGGTCATAATTGGAAAAAATGAAGTATATTTTGGGATCTTCCATATTAGAAGGATAACTTGTTAAGGCACAACCTCGATGTGGTGCACATAAAGAAAAATTTATTCAATGATATATTTAACATTGTCATGAATATTAAAGAAAAAACAAAGGATAATGAAAAGGCAAGAAAATACTTGTCTTCATTATGTTTTCGTAGGGACTTGGAGATGTAAGCCTTATCTAACACAAATAGGGGTAAACCAAAAGCAAGTTACACTTTGATATCATCAGATGACAAGTTAGTTTGTAAATGGCTTGAAGAATTGAGAATGTCTTATAGTTATGCTTCAAACCTTGCTAAGTGTCTTGACGTTGAAAAGGGTACGATACATGGGATGAATTGTCATGATTGTCATGTTTTTATAGAGTGTTGACTCCTAATTGCATTCAATTCCTTGTCAGAATTTGTTTAGAAATCATTAACTAAGCGAAGTCGATTCTGCAAGGATCTTTGTTGCAATACATTGAGGATGAACGTCTTAGTTAAGTTGAATGATAACATTTCAATTATCATATACAAGTTAAAAAGAATTTTTCCACCTGATTTCTTTGACTAAATGGAGTATCTTCCAATTCATCTTGCCAATGAAGCAATGCTAGGTGGTCCAACATATTACTGGTGGATGTATCCATTTGAAAGGTAATTGTTGTAGTTTATTTTATTAACGAATTACATGTTTATTATAACTTAATTAATAGACATGGATTGATTAAATATGCAGATGTATGAGAGTCTCAAAGCGATCAGTGACAAATAAGATTATGGTTGAAGGTTTCATATGTGTAGACAATATACAACATGAGACAATTTATTTTTGTTCTCATTATTTCAAATCAATCAATTTGTTGTCAATCAAATATTTAAGTAATAATCATCTCTTAGAATGTGATGATACTCAACCTTCATTATCCATCTTGCTGAAAAGTGGTTGATGGAAAGTCTAGAACACATTATATAACAATTAAGGAATGAAATTCTACTAAAGTACACATCTTGATTAATTGTGATGAGATTAAACCATATTTTGAGGAAGTGTCCATCATAACGCAATAATCATGATATATATATATATATATATATATATATATTTACTTATGAATTATGTGATTGTTGTATATTATTAGAGAATCACTTAATCAATGAACAAGACACATCTTGACGTATACATGTAGAGTTTCCTATATGGTCAAAGCATATATAAATAAGGAGGCGAATGAAGTGACCAACAAAAATATAATAGCACTATCTCGTGGTAATTCATAAATTGAAATACTTTCGAATATTTACTTTGTCAAGAGAAATATGTTTCACACTGAGGCCTACAACAATATTAAAAATGTGGTCAACTATGAAGTACATGTAAAAGGTCTTATTGAAGGAAGAGAATATGATTATTATGGCACAATCAGCTATATCTTAGAACTAGATTACTTTAGTCTAAATGACAAAGTTGCATTATTTTAATGTGGGTGGATTGACCCAAAAAAAATAAGGGTACAAAAGGTTCATCCACAATATCAAATTGTAGATATTAAGATTGATACACATTATTGTCTTTATGGTTCTTTCATCCTTCTGCAAAAAACAAGACACTTATGTCCTCTATCCAAAAATGTATAGAGATAAGTGTGAATGGTGTATGACAATTACCACAAAACCAATGGGTCATATGAAGATTGACAACAAATAGAATGAAATGCCTTATGAATATGATGGGATGTCACATGTTCTACCTATTGCAGAAATTGAATCAATATCTTGTTTACACACACACACATATATATACTCAAAAATAAACTCATTTATATAATCAAAGGGGTAATCAATGGCATGTTCTACATTTAACATAGAATATGAGCTAGCATCCTGAAAATTAACTTCAGAGAGAAAATACTTAGTTAATGTGCCTTCTTTTTTGTTACAGTTATAAGCTTCACATCCTGAAACACCATCATTTGTCTCTCCATTTCATTTATTTAGCTTTTTTTCTTTTTCTCTCAAGTTCTCTTGATTGACACCTTCAATGAGTTTAGCTCATCTATTAACAAAGCTTCAGTTGAAAAAAAGGGTAGGAGTTAGATGTGATAGAAAAACAACATTCAGTTGAGAATCCATTTTGTTCCGAGAGTTGATAAAGGGTAGTTTGTGTTTGTGAGATAGAATAGAATGTGTATTTAAAGCATATGTCTGATAAAAAATTGAATACCCTTGACTATCTTCATGCATTACAAAATTATAAAAACGCACGAGGACAATATAAGAATAACAAAAAGATATATACTATTTTATGTGATTTAATTAATGAACTTGATTGTTTTGTATAATATACCTACCAATACTGACCCCGAATATAGACATGACACTACTATATACACTGATTCAGATATTAGAAATAACACTACTACAGACATAGACAAAAGACATATAACAAAAAAATTAAATATAATTGAATTTATTGTGGTCATGAATTCATGTCGTCATACAATTGAAATCAGTGACAATCTAATTTCAAATGAAAGTTCTTAAAAAATGCAAATTTTAATATTTTTATTTTATAATTTTAAATCTAGATTGTTTGATTCTGGTCGAATTGTTATCGATGTCTGACTACATAAATGCAAAGACCCGTAACCGCAAAAATCTCAATCCGTATTCACATGCATTGATGTCGTGTTGATATCACAAATAACGTGTCAAGAGACTCAAGACACCAAACACAATTAAAATCTAGAATAACCTAGAAGTATACTCATTATTACTCTTACAAAATAATGATTAAGGAAAAAAAAGAGAAAGCACAAAAGGTAATAAGGTTGAGAAAGGAAAATTGATACCAATTAAAGCATTTTCTATTCCTTCTTATTTCAGTTGGTAGTTATCCTCATTTGCAGATTCTACAAAATACCAAAAGCAAAAAAGGAATAATGGCTTGTTTGGTTGAGTTGTATTTCTTTCAAAACTATTTTATAAATCAAATTTAAGAATTCTTTTGAAGAATAAAAAATAAAAAATTATGTTTGACGATTCTATTTTTTTAAAATATTTTAGAAAGGAAAAAGTGAAAACACTTTTTTGATAAATTTATTTTTAAAATATATTTTGAAAACTGAAAAACTAAAAACTTATTTGATAAATATTTTAAAACGAATGTAATAGTAAGTGAATACTTAAAAAAAATGTTAATTCGTTGAATTAATAAAAAAATATTTTTGTAAAAATGATATACAATTTAGTAATATATATGAAAAAAATAAATATATTTTATCGGTATAAACAGTTTACATTGATAATTAATAAGAATT
>JBBPBT010000941.1:1608769-1619617 GCA_037974875.1 Cicer bijugum | reverse complement strand
GATCAGTTTAGTCTTTTAATACACTATTGATTGATCAATTTTTTTTTATAACAAAAATTTAGAGTGAAGAGATATTATCTCATTTATTAATTAATTTAATTTATAAAATTATTAAAAAAAATACATTTAAAAGTATTTTGTAATTTTAACACATTTATAACCAAAAATATTTTTTATTAGAAAAATTCCAAATGCTAAAATAAATTATTACCTACTACAAAAATAGTTTTAGAAGGTAGAAATTCTTTGCGAAAGTCACGCTGATTTAATAGAGTCATGCGACTATATAATGTGTATTTAAGATAAGCCAAAGTTGTACACTATTAAATTTTAACCATTAATAAAAAGTGGTGTTTTTTTGTATTTTTTTAATTTCATTCCATTCCTGTCTGAAAAGATAAAACTAAAAAGCAGAACACCTATAATTTTTTAGTTTTTAAAAATTGAATCAAAGAAGCCCATATACAATTTTGCATTTAGAAGAAAAAAAAGAAAAGAAAAAAAAAAGGTGGGTGTGTAACTGTGTCCTTTCATTATCGACTATGCCTCGGACCATGGCTTCCCGTTGCCAATTGATGCTCAATTTTTGTTCATTGAAGCCATTGATGAAAACTAATACCGAAAAATTTATTCCAAGCATTTGTAGAGATAATGTCGTTCTAGAATATATTAACATATATAATTTGATATTTTTTTAATATATAATTTTAAATTGTATTATTTTATTTATACGGTAATCATGAAGGTTGATTTTTTTTTAATTCAAAATGAAGCACTTATATCTGTTAGAGTTTTGAATGTGTTGTAAGTTGGGTAAATAAAAAGTAATAATAATTATTATTTATTATAAATTTTTATTCTAATCAAATAAAGGACTATATATATAGTTTTGCTCTACATAATTAAGTTGTACTCCTTATTCAAATAATATAATAAAAACTCTTTTTTTATAAGTTTTATTTTGCTGTTTTTTTTTTCTTTCTTTTCTTCACATTTTATAACTTGTATTTTTTTAATATGGTATCTAGAGCTTTATATGAGGAAATAAAACCAATGAAACATTATATGGTATCTAGAGCTTTATATGAACAAAGAAGATACAAGTGTTGCACTTGAGAAGAGAATTTTATGACAAAATTTGAAACATTGTTACACAAATCAGATTGCTGGGTGAGGAGCTCAGTGATCATAGAGTTGTGGAAAAACATTTGGTGTATCTTTTGAAGAGATTTGAAGTAAAAATATCCTCTCTCGAATACAATCAGGATTTGTCTCAATCACACTTGTTGAGCTTGTTAATGTTTTACAAGCTAATGAGTAGAGAAGATATTTGAGAATGAAGAAAATATTGAAGGCACTCTTGTGGCCAATACCAAAGGCAAAAACCAAAGCTGCAATAGTTTTGGGGAAAAGTCATTTGGTGAGAAGAAAAGAAAAGAAAAAAATGAGGAGTTCAACAATGAAGGTGAAGGCTGGAAAAAAAAAGTTTCCACCTTGCCAGCATTGCAAAAAAGATACTCACTTAGAGAAATATTATTGATACAAGTCATGAGTTAAATGTATAGTCTACAATCAACTTAGTAATGCAGAGAAAGTTTGCAAAAACAAAGCAAACCAACAGGGGTAGCAAACCCAAGTTATTGAGCACCACCAAGAGATTGAGGAGCAAATATTATTTATGGCTTCTTGCTATTCAACTAGCAGTAGCAAGGAAGCATGACTAATAGATAGTGGAAGCATGACTACTTCAAAGTTATCATTGGCAACGAAAAACATGTTGATGTCAAAGGCAAAGGAGTTGTAGTTGTTGAAACTCCATTAGGTATCAAATATATCTCAGATGTTCTATTTGTACCTGAAATAAATCAAAGTCTTTTGATTGTGGGGCAAATGATGGAAAAGAAATACTCACTGCATTTCAAAGACATGAGATGCATCATTATTGATTATTTTATGTCTAAGTTAATGTATGTTGAAATGAGAGATAAAAACTTTCCAATGGATGGAAAACAAAACCATGCATGTTTTTCCATGTACAGTTGATAGTTGATCTTTGTGGCATAAAAGTTTGGGTCACTTTAGTTACTCCACCTTAAAGCAAATGAGTTCTAATGATTTGGTTGAATTTTTTTCAATCATTAATGATGTTGTTGATGTGCGTGATGTATGCCAATTAGGGAAACAAAGTAGATTGTCATTTTATGTTGTATCAACCTAGAGAGCTTCTGAAAAATTGAAGCTCATACCCTATGCCAACAACCTTTCTAAATGGCAACAAGTAATTTTTATTTTTGTTATTTATAGATGATTTTACAAGGATGGGTTGGGTATTTTTTGTAAAGCATAAATCATATGTGCTTGATGCATTTCAGATGATCAAGCATATTGTTGAAAAAGAGGTTGATTGTCAAATTCAAAAGTTGCAATCCAATTTACTATTCCTTACACTCCTCAACAAAATGAAGTGAATGAAAGGAAGAACATGACAATCATAGAAAAGGCTCAGTGTTTTCTTTTTGAGAAAGGTATTTCTAAAAAAAAAATGGGTTAAGGTTGTAAACACCTCGGTGTACTTGTTGAATTTGTTGTCTATCAAAGCTTTAAAGGGAAAAACACCTTTTGAAGCGTGGGAAAAACACTGCATCTAAGACAAAGATTATTACTAACATGTCTCTATGATATCTCCTACCATTGGCTAGGATTTTGTCATGAACTAGCTTCCACAAAAATGCTCGAAATTGGTTTAACATGTTTAAAAATATCAGTGGGAAGATGGTTTAAATGCATCTTACATGATGGATTATTGAAGTATACTTCAAATTGAAATTACCATCTCATGTTAGATTCCAACAAGAAAAATCATATTTGTCATTTGAAGGGGATTTAATCCCTATTGTCTTATTACACATATCTTGAGCCAAAATTTGTTGTAAAGCCCCCCAATTCCAAGTTTCATTGAACAAATAATGAGATACTGGAAATTTCATTTGAGTATAAGGAATTCCATTAGACCTATAATTCATCAAAGTCCCACTACCTCTAAGCCAAGCATATTTCCAAAACAACACTTGATCATCATTCTAAATAAACCAAGTTATGTTATTAGAAACATATTCCCACACACTAGTGATCGCTTTCCAAGCATGAGAGGATATGGCTAGATGATTGATACTAAGATTGTCATAAGAGTACTTCACACACATCACCTTAACCCATGATTTATGATAATTAATAATTAAACCCCACACCAATTTCATCATATAAAATAATTTAACCACGCTAAGTTCTTGAAATCTAGACAACTCTATTCCTTAGAAAAATAACTTTTTTTCCTATGAAACTACATGAGTTTTTCTATGGTTGATAGTCGTACCCTAAATAAAATCTTGTACTCTCTGCTACAAGACAAATTGAGGTCGTAATCTTCATAGATTAAATATCATAGTCAGAAATATTGACAGGAAAATTTGAGCAAGAGGCACCTTATTTGCGAAGGTTAGAGAATGTGAGTTCCAAATTAAAAAGTTTTTGTGTGTATCTTGTAATAATAAACTTATTAGAGGATTTCAATGTTTTCATTTCAGCATAAAGACACCAAAATACACTCCAAGATCCTTAGTTATCTAAATTATTAACGTTAAACTCATATAATTCGTGATATCATCTCACACACTATTAAACAAGAAGACTTTAAGTTTTTTTAGTTGAGTTTCTAACCAAAAAAATCATACAATATATATTTAACTAATATAATTTAATCATGAAAGACCTCGTCCACAAAAAGAATATCATCAACAAAATACATGAGAGATAACAGAACCTCCACTCTAATCAAATTTGAAAATAATCTAGTTTTCTTATGATCTTGAATCTAATAACGGAAGAGACATGCCAAAGAGACAAGGAGCTGAGATTACCTCATCTTATGTCCATAGTTGAAGAAAAAGAGTTTGGTGCTGTTCCATGCCGGTTGACACCGAGAGTTGCACATGATACACAACGAAAAATACATTAAAAAAGTGTACAATTACACATATGAAAAAAATAAAAATAAAAAATAAAAATTGTACAAATAGGCTTAAGCAGCTGGCAATGCTTTTGTCGTACGTGAGACTCTTCCAAACAACGCACTCACGCCACGTCATCTGACCTTTTGGCTATCGCATCGCACCCTCATAACATTGGCTCTTATCTTGAACCTTCTTTAACTTCCATAACGATTTTACCGATATATATTGCCACCTCATCATCAAACAGAAGTAACACACGGAACTAATAACCTTCAAATAAACTTAATTTTAAGACAACCCAACAAAACAAACAAACATTAGTTTCTTGTTTTAATCTAATCTAGTCTAATCTTCTTCTCAGTTCAATCCTTTATATTATATCTGAATCCATAACCTTCAAATCCAATCAAAGAAAAACAAACTCAGATCAGAAAAATGTCGAACCTTGAAGAAAATTCATCTCCACCGAATATACACATTCAGACTCCACCAGCTGCGCATCCTACGAGGGATGGACACTACCATACGCCGCCGACCGGAGGAATCGCCGGAATATTACGGCGGTGGAAAAGGGAGGATTTGATTAAAAGAGGGTCGTTGGGATTGAGAGGGATCGCTTTGATTTTCTCTCTGATTTCCTTCATTGTAATGGCTAGTAACAAACATGGCTATGGGAGAAACTTCGATGAATATGAAGAGTATAGGTAGAAATCTTTAACCTCTTTTGATTATTTTGTGTGTAGATTCATTGGTTTGGATCAAAATTTGAATTTTATGGGTGATTTTATTTGCGGTGGTGGTAATGTCATCAACTATAGTACTGATACTTCTGATCGAATACATGTTTTGATGGTCAATATGCGTCGGTATTTGATACCAATTAGACAATGACACATTAATTACATTTAATTAACTTATTTTCTTAAATTATTATGGTTGTCATCGTGTTAGTATTAGTGTTTGGTATTTATGATCTTGAATTTGATTTTGGAGGATTTTATAGGTATGTGCTGGCGATTGCGATTTTGTCGAGTTTGTACACTGGAGCACAAGTGTTTCGTCAAGTTCAAGAACTTTCTACCGGAAAACAATTGATTAAACCAAGAATAGCATCTCTGGTTGACTTTTTTGGTGATCAGGTTTGTCATGTCATTCATTATTTCTCTATCATCACATTCATTAATTTATATGGTGCTGCATTTTCTAATATGATACTCTTGGTAGTGAGAAACTCATGAACCAAACACATGTCTTGAATTAGCATTCAATTCTCAGAAAACCAATGTGTTGATCAGAGTGGAAGTGATTCATTCAGGTTGTTAGAAGTTCAGAGTGTGAGTGATAAGAACCTTATGTTCTTAATTCTCATCAGAAATGAAGACCTATTAATTCACTTTTATGATATTTTTGAGTCAAGATACGAGTCAAACTCGTTATTGTATTTTGTAGCTTTATCTAACTGATAGAGAGATCTCTCATTTTTTAGTTTTCTCTTAGTTTTTGGGCTAAAAAGAAGATAGTTTAGGACTTTATAAACTCTCTTTGATAGGCTCTTATATCATCTAAGGTTTATAGCACCTAATGTTAGATTCGATTCTTGAGTCCATATATATGGAGAAAAACATAGTTAGAAGGAGTCCTGATCTTTGAACTATTGATAGTTTTTAGTTTATCACCTACTGTGTGGGAAATTGCTGTGGAATTATTATTATTTTTTAAAAAAGGCCTTTTCATTTTCAGACTAGACTTCAAAATTAATTAATTAATTAATCTATGCAATTTGGCTTTAGCCTCTGTGCATGAGGCATTGAGCTATAACGAACGCCAAAGAAACTGGTTTGAAAACTCGTGACTTCTCTCTGAAGTTACCTCTATGAAAGAAGTGAAAATGAAAGCTTATTTAACTTCAATCAATCAATTAATTTGAAAAGTGTTTTTCAAAGGACAAGTTCAACTTTCAAGTTTCAATGACCTTTTAAGTGTCTCAATAATACAATCACAACGGAGGGTAAGTTCATTGGACTTGATTTAGAGAATTTAAAAAATCCTATTGACTTTGACAATCATATAATTAAAATGACTGGTGTGTTTGAGTGTAGTAGCTTCATTTTGAATTATTCAAACCTTTATACAAAATTGTTTATTCAAAAACCTTATGACTGACTTTAAAGACTATGAAATGCTAGCAACTTTGAGATGAGCTTGATTTAATTAGCAATGTATTTTGGTTGCAGATCATGGCATATCTTTTGATATCATCAGCATCTTCAGCAATTCCAATGACAAATAGAATTAGGGAAGGAGCAGACAATATATTTACAGATTCTTCATCTGCCGCCATTTGCATGTCTGTTTTTTCCTTCTTGTGTTTAGCATTATCAGCTCTCATTTCTGGATACAAACTATCAACTCAATCTTATATCTGAAGCGACGACAAAATTCACCACATATTGTTTCATACTTCAATTTACTTCTCTATGTAAATCACATTTATATGTGTATCAATGTTGAGAAAGGGAGTCAGGCATTCTCCTCCCTTTGGCTGTGTATTATTACAGGTTACATTATAATATTGATTTCATATACAAATACAAATAATATACAATTTTTTCAACTTGAGACTCTTTATTGATCTGTTTGTCAGAAGAAAAGAAAACATATGTTGAATGCATTATACAATGGTGGTTGGTTTTAGCACTATGTTAAGCACTATGTTTTGGTTTAGGGCCATCAAGGGTTTTGAATTTAAATTTATCAAAATCACAATGATGTTGGTTAAAATTATGGAGGTTTTCATCGCAAATCATCTGATGAAAATTGAAACTAGAAACTTGAAAGGGCATAATATAATTTGTCAGCACAAACACATGTATCATGTAATTGACTATTATAATACTCTTCCAAATAAATATTTTTTCTACAAATACAACAAAAGAATAACAGTATTCATCAATCAACTAATTTTTTGTATCTTCTATGATAGTAAGAAAACCATCTTGTCAACCTCGACAATCTGGAATTTCAGCTATTTGCTATCACTATGGCTGTAGTGTCTGTGTTCTAAATTACAATTTCAGTTGTGGTTACGCTGTAAACCTTGATATTGTAGCAAAATACGAGCAAATGCTTCTGCAATTTCGGTTGCGATCCTGTAGTGGAGACTTCTAAAACCTTTTTTTTATGACAACAATTGCGGTTGTAGACTGCAATTTAGAACTATGTTTATCAATAGCATCGTTCAAGTAAACTAGCAAATATTGACGATTCTTTGTTTCTAAAATCCTAATTGCTATACAAAAAAAGTATCCAAGATAAAATATGAAGTTGTTGTCCCAAATTTAGAAGTCTTTTGACAGAAATGACTGAAGGAATGAGTCATCCTTCCTTTCATCCTTGACCTTCGAGTATGCAGCATCTGAGTATTGTAAATGATTGGTCAATGAATCCGTTGATCGTTCCATAGCTGAATACCCAAAATTTCCATGACCCTGCAACATGTCCTGTGGAAATGACTCTTGATTTCCATTTGCAGTCTTATAAAGTGAATTTGTGAAACCTGATAAGCTAGAATAATGATTCACCGCCGAGGGCCTAATGGGTGCCGGTACGTTGCTGTTGTTCAGAGAATTTCTGTTCAAGTTATAACCTGCACCGCCGCGTGCAGCTGGTACATCATGGTTATGTTTCCCTTCATAAGTTGTGATCACAGCTTTGATATCATGCGCAGCTCGTTCAACATGTTTTCTCACTGAACAACCAGGGGCAGTGCATTTGTAATAGCTCCTGCATATTTTGAACAAATGAGTAAGTTAAGGTGTTGGTATCGGTAACAACTTGAAATGTATTTATAGTTCTAAATTGTGGTCGGCAACCGCAATATAATGGTTTTAGAGATTTCCACAACAGCATCGCAACCGCAATTCTAGCTGCACTTTACTGCAATGCAAAGGTTCGTTTCTGACATTTAATTACCTTGCATTTGGATTTCCTTTAACAACTTTCTGTCCATATTTCCTCCATCTAAAGCCATCATCAAGTATATCAATTTCACTAGTAGTTTGAACTACAACTCTAGGTTCTTTAACAGTTCTACTACCTGCGGCAGAATAGCCATCATTTTCATTATCACCCTTCCTGCAACAATGAGCATCACAATTAGTTACATTTCAATTATGAGTTCAATTTTCGTACACTGTCCTCACATCACAACCAATCACATGTGTGATTTTAGAAGTAGTTATTATGATTAAAATCAAATAATTTTTAATGATCAAACGATTACAAATGATTGACCGTGTAAAAAATCTTTACATGATCAGTTATATGAATTAAATCCTTAAACGTGCAGTATACATTTTCATTCTAAAAAACCATGAATGAAGTCATTAGACTTTAATTTCCTTATCTTACCATCTTTTGGCCTCTGGTCCAAGGGCATCGTCATTTCCTCCGGAATAACTAGTTTGTGATGTTTGCTCAAAGTCTTCCTCTCCAACAGATGCCGAAGAATCTTCTTGTATGGAGACACGATCCATTTGTGGATTGCCGAGGGACACAACTGATTGTTCAGAAATCCCCGAGTTCGTGCAGGACGAAGAAGGTTGAGAGCTTGTTCTTCTAGTAGACTGAGGCTTAGGGTGGTTATGACTTCCCTTATATACAATTTCAGTAATATGTCCATCCAAACCGGTCTCAACTTTCTTCTTCATTGAGCAATTCAGATGCGTGCACTTGTAATAACTTCGCGGATTTTCGCTTCCTTTCACTTGTTTCTGTCCATATTTTCTCCAGTTGAACCCATCTTGTGATCTCCTTTGTTCTCTAACAGGCTGAGATGCATTTGTATAGTTAAAATAACCGGATTGAGTAACTGAGTTACCATGTGTTTCTAGTTTGCTTGGTGCCATTTCTGAGGAAAAGCTCTGAGTTGATGGGAATTCAGATTTTGATTCTGTCCTCTCAGATGAAAAATCAGTTTGCTTTGTAGGTTCATTGAACTTCCACATATCTTGTTTCTTAATTGGTTCCTATTGTTCAAATAAAACAAGTATATTTAATTAGAACACAAATAAAAATATATGACAAGTTCAAAGTCATCAACAAACTAAAGACTATTCAACATGATAATGACTTATGATATAGTGTATTTATTGATTATGAAAGCATAGAAACATACATTGACATAAGTTTCAACCACGACTTAGAATATGGTAGTCAAGTTTTTGAGCCTTGTTTGAAGTATTCAAAACATTTTTCTACTAAACCACGAGAAAAATAAAACAAAAGGAGAAAAACAACTAAGAATATAATTAAAAAGGCCATAAAAAACATTAAACAATAAACTGACCCCACAAGTCATACAAAACACTGCTTGGATAAACAGCATAATTAGTATATAAGTGCTATGTATAACATATCTCTATAACAAAAAATAAAATAAGCTCAAACTCTTTTTATATAAGTTGTTTTCATAAGCTATCTTAGAGAGTTTAAAGAAATGAACAAAAAACAGCTTAAGGATATCTCATAAAGCGTCTCCTAGGTACTTTTGTTAGTAGATAAACTTAAATAAGCCAACAAAGACGACCCCAAATAAATGGCACACAAAATGATACTTGTTTAAGTCAACAACAAAAACAAAAAGAGTGGTTACCAATTGAAACAAGTTTGAGGAAGATTGAAAATCAGATGCAGACTTAGTTTGTGTTTGAAAAGAGAAGTCAGAGATGCTTTTCTCATCCTCCTTGTCACCTTCCCCTAAACTGTTCTTCCAGTTATTGAAGCTCTGGCTAGCAAAAGCCTCAGTAGTTGGAGAAGCAAAAACCTAAAAAAAACATACCAAAAAACAACAATTAGTAACAATGACACACAAAAAAAAGTTAATTTTCTTAAAATATACTACTAATTTTCTTAAATTTATATCAGATACATCAATTTTCCACCATTTTTGTTTATACTTCATTCTAGAAAGAGTAAACATGAAGGAGTAATTAGAAACTCACATTTGGAGAAGAAAGAAAGTAAGGTGAGATTAAGAAGTCAGTTGGGCTGAAAGTAGATGAAAAGGGTAAGTAAGAAGAAGGAGAAATTGGTGATAATGAAGGAGGTTGAACTGATTTGAATTTAGGACCATCAAGTTTACTATTATTATTACTATTATCAGAAGTTTCCCAATTATGATGATGATGATGATTATCCATGGTCATGTGTTAATTTTGTTGTTGTTGTTGTTGGAAAATGAATAAATGAATGAACATTTATTTATTATATATATGTTGGTGAAAAATAGAAGTATTACTGATTTAGAATTGAGGGGTAGTGAAGAAAAGGTATTGATTTGAATGTGTATATATTGTGAAGTATAGGGGGAAGAATGACGTAAGAGGAGGAAACAAGAAATAATGAATGATTGAAGTAAATGTGCTATTGGAGTGTTGGAAGATGATGTTTCTCAGAAGGTGAAGATTTGTTTGACCGTTGAAAAACCAAACTTGGTCAATGGTCAAAACTTGTGGCTCTGACTGACTTTCAGAGACACGGAGGGGTGTGTTTGTAATTCCACCATGTATTTTTTTTACATTACTTTTTTATATTATTTTTTATATAATGTCAAAAATAATTAAATTTGAGATTTATTAGACACTAAATATAAATATATTTTAAATAGAAATTTGAACTCAAATTCATTTTATTGTAGGAATATGATTATTTATGCTAGATTCAAGTATGTTTTTTTTTTTGCTTTATGATTTTATCAAGTTATAGTAAATATTTTAGTTAGAAAATATTTAAATATATATTTTATTAATTAAAAAATGAGATTAAAAAGACTTATTGA
>JBBPBT010000941.1:1561407-1575074 GCA_037974875.1 Cicer bijugum | reverse complement strand
TAGAACCTACAAATTAATTATGTTATCACTCATATAACAGAGAATTATACTAATAACGTATTATGAAAATAACCAAAATTATAGATAAATATAGAACAATAAAAAGAAATGAGAAAAAAAAATTGAACAATAAAGTATTAGATTATGTTCTTCAAAATACATCCTTACAAGTCGATATATGAGTCCTATTTATAGGGCTTCTTTTTAACTTACAAGCATATTAAAAATCTGATATTAAGTACACTAACACAATATATTAAATGACTTTTAATTATAGGAGTTATATTGTGTAAGAAGATGAACATCCGCAAATTCTAATTTTTCACAACAAAAGTAACTTTGTAAATTTTATGTTTTATAATATAAATTAAGCATCTAATTAATCAAGCTTCGTGCTTCTTAATTTTATTTAATTCAAGCTTTTAATCAAACATAACCTTCATTGCTTGACTTGTTGATTTATCCTTCAAAACAAACTTTCATTCAAAATCCAAGTACCTTTAGTTTTGTCAAGTTTTGATTATAAAAATTATCACCTAACAACTCTCTGCTCGATGAGCATTTATGAGAGACTCAACAACTTATCTAAATATTACTCCATCCATCTCATTTAAATTTTAACATTTATTATTATTTTTTTAAATTTGTTATTATTAATTTTATAGTATTAATTATGTTTTTTTATTAATATATTGTTATTTATTATATCTCAACTTATTAAATTTATTAATTAATAAAAGTATTTAAATAAATAAAATTCATTTATAATTAAAATCAATTAAAATGAGAAGGAGTGATAATTGGTTGAGGCTAGCAACATTAATGATGCCTCACACTACTCTATTGGAATCTAACAAGTAACAACAACAACAACTTCTGTAGGTGTTTTATTCATTGGGTTATATCCTCCTCACTATAATTAAGGTGGACATGCAAACGATCATCACTATTTACATCTTACTATGTTCGTTTTATTTTAAATTTATCATTTAAGTTATATATAATTTTTTTTTAAAATAATTAATTATATTAGTTTTAATAATAAAATATATTTATTGTAATCAAATACGTTTATTAATTACAGTTAATAAATAAGTTTGATGATATGCAAAATAAAAATGTATTAATAAAAAAAATTAATATTTAAAAAAATTAATAATGTAAATAAAAAATTAATAAATAAAGGCAAAGGGAGTAGTAAAGTTGTGAGTCTTCCATGCTTTCCAGTTTCCACATTGGCCATAATTAGAGTTTCCAATTCCAGCAGACAACTGTTCCAATGTCACGGGAGCAAGACCTTGGTGGACGGTGGTCCAGGTCCACAAGCATACTTCTCCAACATTATCTCCTTTAATAAAATTCAATTATTATTAATATATAGAAATATATGAATATTAATTGGATTTTATTGACATTCAATATGATTTTTTTTGTAAAGGTAATTTTGAAATTTATATATAATATATAACATATATATAACAGAATTATTTAATTAGTCATGATTTTCTAAAATTGAATTATTTATTTATTAGTTTCAATGAGTTTTTTAAATTATTTAATAATCATTTAATTTTTTGAAGTATATTTTTTTTTCATTAAAACAAATAAAAATAGTCAAAAAAATATATAATTATTTCTCACCTAACACAAACATCATTATCAGTTTCTGTTATAAAACTTGTTTTCTTTGATAAAGCCACTCTACTCTCACATAAGCTAAAATTGCTTACTCATAATGACCCTACAATAATTTCTATTATAAATCTAAATCCTAACCTTACAATCTCCAACATCAAGAGAACATAGTTGTTTCTCAAAACATTTAAATTTTAATCTATTTTCAATTTTTATAGTCCAAACACTCAACTGACAAGGACTTCCATTTCCCAATTTTTTCATTTTATAAAAAAATTCCTAAATAAACATAGTTACTTTAGTCTTCATAAATCTCAAATGTATTAGGTTGGAAACTTTGAGGTCACGAATGGCGGCGTTTACCATAGGATGATTGTGAAATTTTCCCATTTTAAAAATGTATTAATAACCGTAGATTTAACCTTATTGAACTTTGGCTGTTAATATTTGAACTATGAAGGTGATATCAACTATATTGACCATATAGGAGCATATAATATTAAAGTTTAATTATTAATTTTAGTCCTCTATGGTTAAATTATAAAAAATAATAATTTAAAAAAAATTATTAAAAATATCCAATAATTTTCAATATATTATTTTAATTTTTTTCAACCATATTCTCTGACTAATGCTACACGCATGACTCTTATAACAATAATTTATTGAACTAAGTACCCACCAAATATATGAGATATAAATAATTTAGTATAAAGTTACAATATATGTCGGTCGGTATGTATACCTAAATAAAAATCCAGCTTGTAAAAGAAAATAAAAATGGTTTAAATGTATAATTTTCCTAATGATCACAAGATAGAACAAGAAGCCGTGTTCTCGTCATTAAACATAAGAAAAGAAGGGTTGAATGCACGAGCAGAGGGGTACAAGTGCAGAGAATGTTCCTCTATGTACCTTTGCTCCACATAACCATGATGACCACTCCTATGTTGAATTTCTCCTCCTCCATTGTAATATTGGTACTTTGATTGCACCATATCTATAATATTTTTGTTTGGTCTTTGGTTCAATCTATCCAATGCATTTCCCCATTCAGATATATGTAAGGTAGATAAAAATGAACCCAATACTTTTATTTCCAAAGGTAGACCATTTGTAAACTCTAACATCTTACGTGCCAACCGTTCATGATGACTAGTAATATCATCACATTTCAAAGCTTTTTGGCAGAATAATAATTGAACAGAGTTTGTCCAATTCAATTGTGGAACTCTGTAAACTTCATCCACTTCATACTCATTCAAGACATGCTCATTTCTAGATATTATAATTATTCTACTCCCTGCACCAAAACATTTACGATCCACGCCTAGTTTCTCTAATTTAACAATTTGATCAACTTTATCAAGAATTACAAAGGTCTTTAAATGACGCATCGTGTTTCTTATCAACTTAGTTGCTTCATAAGGATTCAGTACCTGAAGGTGTTCTTCATTTAGAGTTTGACGTAGAATTTGCTTTTGTACACCAATTGGACCATTGGTTTTATACATTTTGCTAACATCATCAATAACGCAACATGCTTCGAATTCATGAGATATATTGTCATATAAAACATTAGCAAGAGTTGATTTACCTACTCCTCTTTTCCCGCAAATTCCTACTACACGAACTTCATTAGCCAACTTCAAAAGTAAACGTTCTTTTAATTCTTCTAGAGGAGAATCAATTCCCACTAAATCTTTTGGAAGACCTGAAAATTTGTCACCCAATGAAATCCTTATCTCTTGAGTAATCTTTTCAATTTCTACATGGTGTGTCCTGCATTTTTAAATACAAGTTAGCCAATAACACCAAATAATTATGACAATACAAAAAGATAAAACACAATTGACAACTCTAGTTTGAAAACAAAAAGTTAATTCATAGCGAGGATTCAAACACATGTAGTTAAATTCAATTACTTACTTATGGCGTAAATCATAGCCGGCGATATTGGCTACTTGAGTCAGAGATGACTTCCATCCTTTGACCATCTCTAAGTCATGTTTGAAACTTTTGTTATGTTTTTGAAAAGCTTTAGCGTAACTTCCTTTTTGATGTCTAACATCGGATGGATCAATATCATAGAAAACAGTAAGAACACGTTTTCCATATACTAGAGCATGGTAAAGAATCTGATCCAATTCTCGCAAACACCATGATGAGAAAGCAAAGTTTTTGGAGAAGACCACAATGAAAATCTGAGAACCTTGAATTGCACTACAGAGCTCGGATGGTATGAATTGACCTTTCCTGACATTTTTATTATCCTTGAATGGAACAATGCCTTTTCTTTTGAAGGAAGCATAAAGATAATCAATGAAACTGTAACGCGTGTCTGGACCTCTGAAACTGACAAACACGTCGTAATCATATTTCTTTCTCAACGCAACCACGCTACCGCTACTGCTACTGCTACTCCTTTTGATTTGCTTTTGGATCGTACTGTTACTGGAAGCCATCTAAATTTCAAAAAACACAAGCTAAATTGCTGAGTAATATTCAGTGGCAGTGTGTGAATTCATATGAAAATGAAAGAAGCCATGGGTTAGTACTCGCTACTGAGATCGATCGAGTAGTCATAGATATATCAACCATTCATGTGGTGTAATTTAGGATTGCAATTCAGTTTTTTCTACTTTCCGTTCCTAGAAATTTCTTGGTGTTAATTTCCTACATCTTTCAGTTTTCTCATGTTCCTAGAAATTTCCATGTAATGTTAGACTTTCAAGTGGATGATTTTTCCCCCATTTATACAAGAAAAGAAAATAATGGACAAAAAAAAAAAAAAAGTTTAACCAATTAGCAATTAGACCGATCATACATGATAGAATGAATAGTTATTATTTATAAGTGTTACATGCCATCACTTATCTTTCTTCTCTTTCGTGCAACAAATCGAGTAAAAATTAGTTGTTTTTTTAACTCAAGGATTTGATCATAGGACACTTGAATAAGAGTTTACTCTTTGCCAAGTGACAAATTCATTTTAAAGACTACGGTGAAGAATTTAAAGTTTTTAGACGATACAGTAAATAACTAAACAATTTTATAGTTTGTTATTATAGACATATAATAAGACACCAAAATAAAATTTAACTCAAGAAAAAAAATCATTTTAAAAAGAAAAGTCAAGATTTACAATCATTAATTAAAAAATCCACAGTTGAGATTATAATCATATACATGCATGTGTATAATATGTATATCCCTAAATATAGGATCATATTAATCAAATCATAAAAATTAATAAAGAGTAATATTAAATTTGGTAATAAGTGATGTTTTTTTTATATAATTTTATCTTTCAAAAGAGAAAATTAGTTATTATTTTCATTATAATAATTATTATTGGTTGCAGACATCGATGTAAATTAATTAGAAGAATGTTAAGAAATAGTTAATAAAATTGAAAATTCAAAGAAAGTCTTTTAACAAAATATTCTCAAGGGAGTATGATATTTAAGAACGTACCGAATTGTAAAATTACCTAAAATTCAATAAATAATTTTTCAATCAATAATCCTTGGTTCTTGTTTTTTTCTTTCAAACCGAATATCTTACTTTAATTTAAAGGGCCAAAACCAAGGGCCGAAACCATCTAAATAAAAGCTATTTGGATAAGCCGGTGATTCTGATAAAGTTGTAGGAGTAGCTAATGCACAAGCAGCCAAAGAGAAATGAGTTTACGAATTTAAGTATATATTTCCTCTACCAAATTTCAACTTTTTCTTGTTTCTATATACAAATACAGAAGAAGAAAAAAATACTCCCGAAAATCATATCAATGGACAAAGGCAACGAATGACAGAATAGAAACTGTACATCCAAAATATTTTACTCACGTGTGTATATATATATACACGTGTTATGTATTGGACACAAATAAATGAACTACTACAAGGTGTTTCCACGCAATTATCACTAGATCGCTGTATTACAGAATTACAAATTTACTCATGACAATGAATAAAAAAATTATGACAACCACATCACAAATATACACGTAGTTATATACTTAAATGGAAGTAAGAAATAATTTTTGATAGTTCATTGATTTGGATGGATACAGTGCTTACACACTGAGCCTGAATCTGACTGAAGCAAGTTTCGCCTCTGAAAATCGCTCTGGGTCGACGCAACATAGCGTTCTTGTTCCCATGTTTATGCTGAATTGGGTGGACTCAGGAGGGGGACATATGTTGTCCAGAGAAACATATATGAACACAAAAGGATAATGAATCTTGTGAATTAAAGTAAATTTCCTGTTCATTATTGAGAAGAAAGACTTTTTACACCTGATTTTAGACAAGAACCACATAGAAAAAAAATCCACTGGCACTGAGATCAGTGTTTTTCATTATGTAGTTAATTCAAGAATCACTCCAACTGTCTGCATCATCGTCTTCATCACTTCCAGCCAACGCCTGTTTCAATAATTGACATTAGTAAAGTTTACCCTTAAGAGAAGTGGTATATTGGTGCACAGAAAGAGAAGGGAAGACTACATGTTAGAATATTAGAAAATATCTTATAATATATTTTATATTATATTAGAGTATCTTGAATTATTTTCTATGATCAATTTATAATCATAGAGAATCTTAGAATATCTCTTATTATTATTATGATTTATTCATAATTTAGGATTTAGTCTATGTTTCTCTATAAATAAAGATTAATATTGAGTCTATTGTAATCAAGTTAGCATAAAACTATTATCAATAATATTCAAACCCTTATTATTTTCTCTCCTCTTTTTCTCTAAAATCCCTCAACTTCAACACTACATGTCTTCTACCAAAACTTAACAGAGAACATATGCCTAAGGGAACACATTTAACGAATAAAGTGATAGACCTGGCGAATAGAATTTGCTTTCTCCAAGATGGCAGCAACCCTCAAGTTCGTTTTGGGACCTTGAATGTTGGGTCGTGTAACCACAGCAGGCCTCAAGTTGAAGGACTGAAAAACAATATTTTGAAGTAGTTAAACATACACAAATTTGATAGAAAAGGGTCAAAATATCATGAAGAACACAATCAAAGTTGCTAGCTCTTACCTTCGTTCTAATCTGTTCTAACCATGAGTCTCTTTCATCTACCTTCGGTGCTATTTGGGGCCTAACACGATCAGTGACCTTCCTCAGCTGCAGTGGTACAAAGGCAGTGTGTTATGCAAAAAATAAGACCACATAAAGAGTACATTTGATGAGAAGAAGAAAACTGTCTTTACCCTGCTTTTGTCAAGAGCGGCAACAACATCCATTAATTGGTTCTGAGGACGAGGAAGCTTATTCTTTGGTTTTCCATTTGACACTTGACTATCGAACTCAGATGATTTGGCAGATGTATCCAATGACGGTGCCAGATCCCCCTCCGAAGGCAGCGGGATGTGATTGGGCTGCACAATTTTTATACTTGGTGGTGACTCAGATGAGACTAAATGATCTCCTTGTTCCATTTCCAAATTAATCGATGACTCCCCAAGTGTTATGAATTGTAAAGTCTCTTCAATTAATTGATTTGGAGAAGGATAATGTTGTTCTTTTGGAGAAATGGGATCATCTCCAGATACAGGACATTCAGCAGCAGGTAGCACTAAATGCAATTCTCTAGGACTATCCTTTTTAGCTTCAAAACTTGTATCTTCCATTAATTGACTAGAAGACTGAGTCTGTTCGTCTTGTTGAAAGATGGGATCAGCCTCCAGAACAGCACATTCAACGGGCAGTATTGGTTGGCATGGACTTGCGTTCAATACACTTTCTCCAGAACTATCCTTTTTAGCTTCTAAACTAGTATCTTCCATAAACTGACTTGTTGACTGGGTCAGTTTTTCTTGTTGATAGATGGGACCAGCCCCAGAATCAGCACATTCAGAGGACAGCATTGGTGGGCATGGACTTGAGTTCAATATGCTTTCTCCCTCTGAAGCAATTGCACGCCCATGTGGAAGGCCACCATAAGATAGCATGGGTAATGTTAAAAAAGGGTTGTGAATTTGACTTCTCTCCAGAATTGCACGCCCATTTGCTTCATTTACCATCACTTGCAAAGGAATAGCATCAGGATGCTCTGAAACACCACCAGAAGAGTGTAGGCTTGTATTACTTTCCACTGCCACAACAGGCAAAAAAGGGTTCTGATATGGCAAGGTTACTCTTTCAGAAGTTGATAAACCAAATTGAGACCTATAATCAGGTTTAACTGGCTGTATTGGTTGGAATGATACTTGACTTACACCTATTGCTTCTCTATGAGAAACAAGAGAAGCAGTTTGAACCTTGTTCATTATCCATTGCATTGGTGGAAGAGGGGGCATAGGTGGTGTCTCCTCAAGCTTGATTTTGGTTGCTTTGGGAAAAAGATCAGGAAGTATAGGTTCCAATGGATCCTTGACGTGTTTTGTTAGGTTAATCTTCTGATCAGATGACTTTGATGAGGAACCGTGTGAAGGTTCCTCTGGATGGAGTTCAGCAGAAAACTCAGAAGCAGCACAACTTTTTCTTTCTTGCTCCAACTGATTTGATATCTGCATCAGTTGAGGTTCAAATTTTGCAGGGGTACATTTTTCTTCTTTTCTGAGAAGAAATCCCACATCTTGCTGAGCAACTTGTGGTTTTAAGAACAACTCTAAATGGGTATCATGCTCCGGTTGATAATCAGAATGTGGTGAAAAACTATCTTTGCTGTTCTGTAGATCATTCTGACAAACAAATATAGGTTCTGACTTCTGAGAGTCTAGCTCTGAACATGGAGTCACCATTTTTATGTCATCGAGAGAAAAACCATCTTGGATTTTCTCCTTAACCAATGAATGTTGAAAATCATTACATATAGCATAGTCCGAAGGAACTGATCTGTTCAGGTTCAACTGTTCATTAGTAGCAGCAGTTTTCAGTTGATCCACTACCATATGTGCTGTAAACTCTGTCAAAGAATCTCTTGCAACTGCCTCCTCAAATTCCATCTTTTTCTCATGACAATCTTCAAAAGTAGAAAGAGATTCTTCAAACTTTGCAAGACTATTCACCGGAGATGTGATATCTGAAAATGGTTCCAGTTGATTTTCCCTGTTCTCCGCATTCAAGTCTGTGGAAATTTTTGTCAACTCTGCATCATTGGATTCAATTTCCATCCTATGGGAATCCAAAGAACCTGGGAGAGATTCGCGCAAATTTGAAGGACTCATTGATGGGAAAAAAATAGAATCTGAAGCTAGACAATTAGCAATACTTGCATCAGTTTCAGCATTATCAAGAGAAGGAATAGCAGATACAGCCATATCTTTGGACTGGACTTTTACACGGAACACATCATTTGCCATGACATCGTTATCCTGCAGCATGTAATCAGGGGAAGGTGGGTGTTTAATATGATCATCATCTTCAACTGGATCCAAACAGCAGGTGGATCCATTTATTTCATCGCCAGCCATTATCCTTGGTACTTCATCAAAGTTTGATCGCTGATCAGGATACAGAATTTCAACTTCAGCTGAATCTGGTTCATCTTGAGGATTTCTATGTGTAAAATCAGAGCATAGCTCCTCTGTAAAGCTATTCTCTATGGTAGTCTCCACAACAGGAAATAAATCTTCTGAGTCAAGTTGTATTGCTTTAGTATCATTATCAGACTTTAAATATCGGCTGTCAAGCAGCAGCTTAGTACCTGAATTCAGGTCTACATCCATCGGCAGACAAATGGGATCCTCCCCCAGTGAACCAATGTCTCCAACAACTGATATCTCAGAAGAGTATTCATTAAGAGATTCTGCCTGCAACACTTTGATGTCAGAATGCTCACCACATTCACCTTCATGAGCTAAATTTAAATCCTCGGAAACTTGTAACAGAGTATTGGAATTGACATGATGATCACACAAATCCAAGTTGTTCAAAGAATTGCTGTCAAAATAATCAACTGGGCAACCATGATCTTTTATTAGGGAAAGAGCAAAAGATCCGGTAGCAATAGAATCAACAAGATACCCCCTGTCTTCATCGTCTTCCAATCTTAAATGACGTTCAACAGGAACATGTGGTGTTTCATCTGATCGAGTCCTTGTAGGTAGGGACATTAGCGAGGCAGCTGTTGCTCCATGATCTGAAGACAGCAATAAACTTCCTGAATCCACCGGACATAAACCAGAAGAGAATGGTCCAGAATCAGATATTACTCGCCCCTGATCACGTGCATCATCATGTGTGACAAACTTATCACAAGTATTTTGCGATTCAACAGTTTGAGGAAGCTGGTTGGATGACATATTTTCAATATCTGATGAGAAGTTACCAATAGATTGAGAATCTGAAAACTGAGCTTGCAATTGGGTAAGTTCTTCCTTTCTATTTCTGCTGAATGAACTATTATCATCTGACGCACAGGGGGTTCCTGCTGACTGAGAATCTGGCAGCCGGGCTTGCACTTCATTATGTTCCTCACTTGTATCTTGTTCAAATGAACCAATTTCCTCAGATAATGATGAGTCTCCAAATGATTCAGAATCTGAAAATTGAGCTTGTAGTTGATGTTCTTCACCATTTGAATCAGTTACCTTTTGAATATTCAAGAAGCTTTTCTTAGGTCCACAATCATTGTCTATTTCCAACTCTGAGTCCATGGTAGCTAATGCATCCATATAATCATCAACCTCACTAGCTGCGTCATCAGAATGGTATTCATCTAAGCTGCATTCTATTTTCTTTTGTTCATCATTATCCACCAGTTCTGTTTCAGCAGGTACCTTGAGATGCTTAGAAGACATTTTATCTGTCCCACCAGAAGAGATTTGTTCAGGCTCCTCCACAAGAAATCCATCTGCCTTCCTGTCCATTTCTGAGCATGAATTCAGTTCTAAATCCTGCTTATTTGATGAAGAATGAGTATTTCTATTTCCCATAGACTTTCTCCTAGGTGAACTGCCATTGATTTCAAGTATACTAATTCCAGTTTCACAAACCATTTTATGATCAGGTGACGGCATTTCCAGAATTTTCTCCATGTAACTTTTACCAGATTTTGCTTCAACTGCAGATCCATCAAATTGTCTTTTTTTCAACTTCACAAGACGGGCAGGATCACTATAAGCATTCTCAATACGCTCCTCAAGAAACAACTGATGTAGTCTGCAATAATGGAAATAGATCGAGTAACCAGTTAAACATTTTAAGGACAAGTTTGCATTTGGCAAATCAGAGGCATAGGTTATGCACCGTAGTAAAATTATTGGAACTCACTTTGAATGTGATTGTACAACTTCAGAGGTTTCACCATCCCTCAGCCATTCTCCTTTCTTTTGCTGAAAATACAAATTATACATATTTAATATAAAAAATTGCAAATATTCAATTTCCATTGTATAAAATTGTTTTTTACGTGAATTAAAACAATTTTGAGAAAAATTATAACATAAAGAGGTAGAATCAGTGCTTTAGTACCTTAACTTTACGAATTTTCTTTTGCCTGTGAACTTCTACTGTTGTGGTTACAGAGGAGGACGCAGGCTCAGCTTTAAAGATTGACGGATCAGTATAACGCTTCAAACATGCCCCAGCACCAGCCACATCAAATCTTTTTGAGCCAAAAAGGAAAGAAAAGTTTCAGATATCCATAACACAATAACTAAATTGCATTTATTCTGAAATTTTGTATGTTTTTCACATCCAGTCACCATACTTGTCGAGAAGGAAAAGTCTAGGTGGACCACGACATTCTTCGTATGAATCCATTATAAATCTTGGTAAATCTCCACGTGTAACAAGATTTTGTTCAGATCGAAGATTAGGACACCAGTCAATCCCTGTAGTGCAAGAAGCATGTTAAAATTTGTCAAGGGATACATTATCGCCTACAGTTCAAATTACAAACATAAATAATGAACAAAAGGACTCCATTGATTAGTTAACCTCCATTTGCGAAAAAAGATGAATGATGAGTTTGTGACAAAAACGCTTTCTCAAGTGGAGGAACTTCAGCCTCAAGTTGCTGGACACGAGACATAAGACTGTGGCCTCTTTCAGCAGTAGCCATTACTTCTTCATGCAAGTCGTGGAACAACTCGGCAGCAAATCTGATCAAAATGATACAGTTAAATGCAGAGAACTTAACAGCAGCTGGTAATTGTAAAACTTGTAATTTAAAATGTTAAATGTTGATGCCAAGAATGCCATGACCACCACACCTCTGATGACACAGAAAATTTCTTACCATATGCATTTGAGTTAAAATCACAAGATTATTGAGCTACCTGGGTTCAATTCAGGTGGTTGATGAGAAGATTGTGGACAACAGATCCTAAGATTGACCACTGTATTGTTCATACTCACATCATACCCGCCAAACCAAAAAATGCAGTGCCTAAAATGCTAATCAGTTATAAAATAGTCTACTTGACTCCAATCCCTCCTTCAGTGATTTAATTATTATTATTTTTTTTATGAAGTGAATTAATTATTTTTTACTGACCTTCTGTGATTTAATAAAAATTACAACTTCTGTAAACACACACACAAAAAATGCATAATTGGTCAAATCATATTTATGACAAATAACTCAATTGTCATATCTGCCTTGAAACTTAGTTCCAGATTTGTGGTTCACGCATCATTCAATCAAAATATCAAATATCCATGTATATAAAAAAGCATCCAACATCTTCTCAAAGAATCTATGCACCAAACACCACATTTTCTTCCTTTTTTTATCCGCCCAAAAAGTCACTACATACAAAAGAAAAAAAGAACCAAAGGAATGAAGGAAGAAGACACAAAGAAAAGACGAAATAAATTAAAACAAAAGAAAACGAAAATAAGATTCAAAAAGTAATCCAATAAATCAGTTTCAGTTTCCTACACTCAATTATACAATACAGTATTAAATCATAATCACAAATTCATAATAATATTGGCGAAAAAAACGATAACTCAAATTTAGCCATATAATCCAACCACCAAATTAGAAACTCCGAACTAACAATTGCTTCCAAAAAAAAAAACTCCGAACCAACATTATACAAAAACAGACAAAAAAAAAAGCGAAAATAAAATAAATGGCTGAATCAAAGCTCTCTCTACATTCGCTAACATCCACAGTGCTAAACACAATTTTCTTTTGCTGAATAAACACAAATTCAAAAATAGAAGTAAATTATAATTTTTATAATTAAAATTTTCAAAAAAATCATCGCAATCACGAAAACTGCGAGCATAACAATTCACTATCAGGTAACAATAAAGGCAGTTAGAGAGAGAGAGAGAGAGAGAACGGACTGAGCGAGGTCACCGAGCTGGCGCAAGAAGCCGACGAGTCCACTCATGGCTACGGCTTCAAGAAGAGCTTCGGAGTCATCCTTATCGGCGGCACGGTGAAGCTCCGGATCCGCCAAGACGTGCGCGCTTCGAATGTTGTACCTGGAAATAGGCATTGTTCTAATTCAAGCAATTGCTAAACCCTAATTGTGGTACAATTATAGTGAAGTTGTTGCGTTATTCGATCCTTGTTCCGGCGATACTGCGTTTTCCGTTGGTTCCACCATGGAAATGGAAGAGAGAGAAAGAAGAAAGGAGCGAAAGAGAGAGAGACAGTTTTTCTTTTCCTACTTTTTATTTTTTAATTCTTTTGTTTGAATTTAGTATGTATTTATATACTATAGGGATTTCTTTCTTTTAAAGTCTAAACCAAACTATTTCCATAAAAATAATAATTAAAACATCTCGAATACTTTTTTATTTAATTTATAGAGATTGATTTATATACACAGTTCTACCATAAAATTATAATAAACATAATTATAATGAAGATCAATTAATCATAGTAATATTTATTATATTTTTTTAAAATAAAAATAAATTACTTATTTTAGTTTTTCTTAGAATGTTTAAAAAAATTATAGATAATTTATTCATCATCTAGTTGAAATATGAAACATAAATAAATAGCATAATACTTTATGCTGTTCATTAACATAATTTTAGATCACTCATTTATTTTTTTTTCTTCTTTCAATTTAGAATTTTATTTAATTTT
>JBBPBT010000941.1:1540870-1555875 GCA_037974875.1 Cicer bijugum | reverse complement strand
TATTAATTAAAGGGTAAAATTAATAATAAAAAAAAAAATTAAAGTTGTATTTAAAATAAAAAACGAAAATTATTTATAGATAACTTTTTTTTTTACAAACGCAAAAATTATTATGGGATAGATGGTGTAATATTTATTTTTTGGTACAAATTCAGTAACAATATTTATTCTAAGGCATTGCTAAAGTGGAATTCAATAATAATAAAGATTATGCTCCTTTTTGTAAATGTTTAGTACATTTTTCTTTCGATAAATTTTTTAATGAGATAATAGTTTATATCTATTAGAATTATATTTTTGGATTTTAGCAAGTCTTCTAAGAATTTTGTAGTTTATATTATTTTTAACAACATTTTAACGTAGTAGAAATGATAAGGAATTGATTTTACGTGCCAACATAGTTGAGCTGTCAAGTTAACCACTTGATGTTTTTAATTTTTGTGGCTGAAATTAATAACGTTATCTGTTTTTCTGCAACTTTCTCTACCTCAAAATCAAACCTCTCAGTTCTGTCTTGTTGAGTCTGATGTTGTTCCAAGAACGTTCTCCGTTTTTCTCCATCTTTCTCCACCTCAAGATCAAACCTCTCATCTTTAATTTTATGTAAGCTTTCATTCGCAACATTTTTACAGACTTGTATAGTTCAACCTCATGAAACTTAACATCCCTGTTGATGATACATTTCCTACTTTCAGGATACCATATCCAAACCTTTTACACCACTTGAATATCCAACAAAATACCATTTCTTGGCTCGAAGGGCTAGTTTCCCTTCATTTACATGATAGTATGCAATACATCCAAATACTTTTAGATGATTGTAGTTTGCAGCATCCTCTGTTCACATCTTTTGAGGGGTTTTGAGTTCAATTGCAGTAGAAAGACTCAAATTTATCAAATAACAAGTCGTATGGACAACTTCTCCCCAAAATTGTGCAAGCATCCCAACATTCGACATAATGCATCTCATTCTTTCAAGCAAGATTTTATTCATCCTTTTAGCTAGTCCATTTGGTTGAGGTGTGTTTCTTACAATCTTATGCTTGTTCACACTAAGAACTTTGCAAAAACTAGTGAATTCCTCACTACAAAATTCAAGACCATTATCTGTCCTTAGAGTTTTAATCCTTTTGTCAATCCTATTTTCAACCATAGACTTCCAATCTTTGAAGGTTTTAAATGCTTTATCCTTAATTTTCAACAAGTAAATCCATACTTTTCTACTATAACCATAAAAAAATATAATGAAATACTTGTTACCTCCATGTGAACATATTCCAAAATTCATTTTGAGCAATGTTTCCCTGTAGAGAACTTGACCCTATGCATCTTTTCGTACACACAATGCTCACAAAATTTAAGATCTTATCCCCACCTAACATGCCTTGCTTGTCTAGAACTTGCATTCCCTTTAGACTAACATGTCCCAACCTTTGATGCCACATGATGGCTTTGCTTGATGCTTGTATTGCCACTGCAACCATTTTTGTCATTACTTGACCATTTAGAAGGTAGATGCCATGATCTCTTGTTCCCTTCATGATTACCAATGATCCTTTTATGACTTTTAGAGTGCCTTTCTCTACTTTGTATGAACAACCAACTTCTTCCAACATTCCTAGAGATATTAAATTCCTCTTCAATTATGGAACATGCCTAACCTTTGATAAAATCTTCATGGTTCCATATTCCAATTTCAACTTGATTGAACTAATTCCAACTACCTTATAGGTTGATTTGTTCCCCATAATCACATTGCCTCCCTTCTGTTTATTTGTAGTCAAGAAAGCAATCTCTATTTGAGGTCATGTGAGATGAACACCCTGAGTCAAGCACCCAATCATCATCCATGATTTCAGTTGAATTTGCCATAAGAACTTTTGTGTTTTCATATCCTTTAGAAGCTATAGATGCATTTTCATAATCATCATCACAATTTGATCCTTTCTTACCTTTTCAATATGGGCAATCTTTCTTGAAATACCCCTCTTTCTTGCATATGAAACATCTCATTTTAGACTTGTCCTTTTCTTTATTCTTGAACTTATTCTTCTGTTTTTTATTCTACTTTCCCCCCCTTAGCCTTGACAAACAATCCCTCACCACCACTGCTTTCTTCTTTCCCATCTGACTTCTTCTTCTTCTTCAACTCTTTGAAGATTAGTGCAACTTGTACTTCTTCTAATGACAATGAATCTATACTGTAAATAAGTGTATCACACATATTTTCAAGAGAGCTTGATGACAAATTTATCAACAACAAGGCCTGATCCTTATCATCTAATTTTACATCAATATTTTCAAGATCTAACACAATCTTATTAAATTGATCCATATGATTTTCAATTGACCTCACATGTTGCATCTTGAAAGTATATAATTTTTGTTTTAAGTACAAAGGATTAACTAATGATTTTGTCATTTACAAAGATTCTAATTTGAGCCAAATACCTGCAACAAAGGTCTCCTTTGACACTTCCCTCAGAACCTTGTCTCCAAGACTCAAGATTAAAGCACTATGAGCTTTGTCCATGATATCCTTCCTTTTTTGTAGTATGGATGTCATGTCTTTCTCTCCTCCTAGTGCTCCTACCAAACCTTGATGGACCAACAACGCTTTCATCTTGAGACGCCATAACCCAAAATCATTCTTCCCATTGAATTTTTCAAGTACATACTTTTTTGATGCTATTGTTCCTTTGAATCGAATACTCCAGTGCTCTTTATACCAGTTGTTGTGAAAAATAAAGATCAATGAGTAATTAAACCAAAATTGTTCTTAGTTTTGTCTAGAAGAAACACAAAATGATTGAAATAGAAAATGGAGATTGATCTTATCAATGCCAAGAACGTTCTCCGTTTTCTAACTGAAATGAAGAATGATCAGTTTTAAGTAGAAATTAAAAAAGTAATGCCAAATTGAACACACACACTTGTTAAACCAGTTCAGAGATTAACTCATACGTCTGGGGTACTGGATCCGACTTGAATTATCACTTATAATGAGATGAAAACAATTACAAATGTTTACGCACTTATGCTGACAATTGAAGTAACAATGTCAATTTACAAGAAAGGGGGGTTGGAATTGTAAATTCACCATTTTAAAAATTCATGTTAAAAACTTAAGAAAATAACTCAAGATTGATCTTGGTTGTGAAAACAGAAAATGAAAAACGTTATTGGTTTTAACCAGAAAATGGAGAACTTTCTTGGTTAGTTAAAATCAGTAATTCAGTTTATGTATTTAACTTGATAATCAATTAGATTGAAAGTAAATATATAAGGGAAGAGATACCACACAAGGATATATTCTGGTTCATCCAACTCAGACTATGTCCAGCCCTCACAACTGTGAGGTTTTCACTAAGTATTCAAAACAAAGAACCTTCTTGATTTTACAGCACCTAGCTCAGATCAACCTTGATCTTTTACAAAGTTAAAACATTTCCACCCAGAAAGGAGTTCAATTAGGTCACCTATCAACCTTAATAGGATTTCTTACAGTCTACCCAAACTATATTAAACTCTTATAGTTTGAGTTTTACAATAATAATGAGATTGTTTTGTTAGAATTTGAGAAGGCTCAACACTTGTTTTAGTTCTGATTTTTTGACAGAAAAATACACGAGAATGATTCTAAGAATCAAATGGAAAAAATTAGAACTAATTCAATGTATGTGAGTGAGAGAAATTCAAGTATGATTAAAATGAGTAATGAATTTTCTTAGTACTTGAAGCTTTTATTTTTCTTAAGCATTGACTTTCTTTTTATAGGCTTTTAAGACATTTAATAATGGTAAAAAGAGTTGTTGGGAGTACTCTATCAATTTTGACCAAAATTAATATTTATAAATACAAATATTTCAGCCTTTGAACACTTTGTGAAATCTGTTTGATTGGACGTTTTTCTTTGTTTTTAATCAGTTTTCTTGTGTTTAATGTGTAAACTACATGTTTTTGATGACGACAAAACCACCAACTATGGACAATGCAACAAGATCAAAAAGAAGATCAATAAGCTTCATAATAAGCTTCAAATTAAAACAATAGATGATGAAATGTAAAGGTATATGATACTAACCAATACTTCAAGTACATGAGAACAAGTCACATTAATACAAGCATTTAAAATAGTTTCAAAAGTCCAAACCACATTAACAAAGTATTTAAAAATCATATTTTTGACTAAGTACATAAGTGTATTCGAATACACCATGTTGTATTCGAATACAACTTAAGTCAGAGGCAAAAATTTAAATGTTGTATTCGACTACAACAATGTGTAGTCGACTACACTTCAAGTCAGTGGCCAAAATTGCTATATGTGTATTCGACTACACACATATGTAGTCGAATACAAGCTAAGTCAGAGGCTAAATTCACTAATCTGTATTCGACTACACCAATGTGTATTCGAATACAAGATGTAAAATTTGTATTTTTTGAACGTTACAAAGACATGTATTCGAATACACATATGCTGTATTCGAATACACCTGGAAACATCACAATTTTTCAGATCTGGGATGACTCTAGAACATTGTAATTTTTCATCAAACCTCTTGGATCAATGGCCACGAATCTGAAGGGATGTTTTATGGAGTATAAATACCCCATAACTTCAGATTAAAGAATAAATGTGATTCCCTCTCTTTCAAAATTGTTCAATTAAATAGGGTGATTGAACGATACGAAAAGGGACAATTAGGATTGGAAAATGTTTTAAATATGCAAAGATACTCAAATGACAAAAGTGGTCTTGGATATTCAAAATTTGATAAACCAAATTTGAACAAAACTATTTTTGTTAAAGCAAGTAGTCAATCTAATCAAGAAAAGATTATAGTTATGAAAAAGGATGATCCTTATAATAAAACTATTCAAAATAAATCACATACATATGCTGCTAATAGTAGATTTAATCCTACTTGTACGTATTGTGGTCTTCATGGTCATACACCTAATACATGTCATATTAGAAACATTAGTGTTCCAAGAGGGCATTACGTATGGGTAAAGAAAGGTACTAACCATCAAGGACCCAAAGCACATTGGGTACCTAATAAAGTTTGATTTCAATTTTGTAGGTATGCAAACAAGAGACTTCAAACATGTGGTACTTAGATAATGGCTGCTCCAAACACATGACGGGTGATATAACAAAATTTTCAACTTTAACACTTGAGTCAAAGGGACATGTAGTATATGGAGACAACAACAAAGGAAAAATTTTAGGCATTGGAAGAGTCGGAACAGCTCCATCTCTCTCGATTGAAGATGTGTTATATGTTGAAGGTCTAAAACATAATCTCATAAGCATTAGCCAGCTTTGTGACAAAGGATACAAGATAGTTTTTAATAAAGATAAGTGGATCATCCAAAATGAAGATACAAATGAAACTCAGTTTGTCGGTAAGCGTTTCAAAAACATTTTCATACTTAATTTTGAAGATTTATCTTTAAAAATAAAATGTCTTTTGGTAAGCGACAATAATGATGCTTGGCTATGGCATAAGAGATTTGCCCATATTCACATGGATCATTTAAACAAACTGGTCAAGCATGATCTTGTTGTAGGCTTACCAAAAATGAAATTTATAAAGGATAAATTGTGTGACGCTTGTCAAAAAGGCAAACAAATAAAAAGTTCTTTCAAACCTAAAAATGTCATTTCAACATCTAGACCACTACAATTGATACATATGGACTTGTTTGGTCCATCAAGAACCAAAAGTCTTGGTGGAAACTCATATGGACTAGTTATTGTTGATGATTACTCAAGGTTCACTTGGACCTTATTTTTGGCAAATAAAAATGAAGCTTTTAAGGCATTTAAAAACTATGCCAAGCTAGTCCAAAATGAACAATCTACCAAAATTGTATCAATTAGAAGTGATCATGGAAGGGAATTTCAAAATACTTCATTTGAAGAATTTTGTGAAGAAAATGGCATTTTTCACAATTTTTCTGCACCAAGAACACCACAACAAAATGGGGTAGTTGAGAGAAAGAATAGATCCTTGATAGAGCTTGCTAGAACTATGCTAAGCGACTCAAATCTACCAAAATACTTTTGGGCAGATGCTGTAAACACAGCATGCTATGTTTCCAACCGGGTAATCATTAGGCCAATTCTTAAGAAAACTCCATATGAACTTTACAAAGGTAGAAAACCCAATATTTCTCACTTCCACATTTTTGGATGTAAGTGTTTTGTGTTAAATAACGGAAAAGACAACCTTGGAAAATTTGATGAAAAAGCTGATGAAGGTATATTTCTCGGTTACTCTTTATCTAGTAAAGCATTTAGAATTTTTAATAAAAGAACTTTATTAGTTGAAGAATCAATGCATGTATCTTTTGATGAAACTAACCCCATAAAAGAGGAAAATATTATTTCTTGTGATGATGATGTTTTTGAAAGCGATGATCCAAGCAAAGAACTTCAAACTGGTCAACCACAACAAGAAAGTGGAGTCAATATTGAAAGGCAAAGTGATGATCTTCCTAAAGAATGGAGAACCCATAGATATCACCCTATTGATAACATCATAGGTGATATAAATAAAGGAGTCACAACAAGATTGAAATTTCAAGATGCTTGCTTAAACATGACTTTTGTTTCTCAAATCGAACCCTCCAAAATTAGTGAAGCTCTTAAAGATGATCAATGGATACTTGCCATGCAAGAAGAACTCAATCAATTTGAAAGAAGCCAAGTATGGGAACTTGTCTCTAATCCTGGAAATAAACACATCATTGGTACAAAATGGGTGTTTAAAAATAAACTAGATGAGAATGGCATAGTTGTTCGCAACAAAGCTAGATTGGTTGCTCAAGGATACAATCAAGAGGAAGGGATAGACTTTGACGAAACATTTGCTTCGGTAGCAAGATTAGAGGCAATACGTCTACTACTAGCATATGCTTGTTCCATGAACTTTGAGTTATATCAAATGGACGTGAAGAGTACCTTTCTAAATGGGTACATAAATGAAGAAGTCTATGTCAAGCAGCCCCCTGGGTTTGAAGATTCCAAAAATCCCTCACATGTTTACAAATTGAAAAAGGCTCTTTATGGTCTAAAACAAGCTCCAAGAGCTTGGTATGACAGATTAAGTACTTTTTTATGTGAACGAGGATTTGACAAAGGAGAGGTTGATAAAACTTTATTTGTCAAAAGAGAAAATGGTCCCACATTATTGGTTCAAATTTATGTTGATGATATAATATTTGGATCAACCAACAAGGACATATGTGAAGACTTTTCTTCAATAATGAAAGGAGAATTCGAAATGTCCATGATGGGAAAATTGAACTACTTTCTTGGACTTCATATCAAGCAACTTGAGCACGGCATCTTCATCAATCAAGCAAAATATTGTAAAGAATTACTAAAGAAATTTGAAATGGAAAATTGTAAAGAAAGTACAACACCAATGGGCTCCGGTACATATGTTGATAAAGATGCATCAGGAATTTCAATCGACATATCCAAATATCGAGGTATGATTGGGTCATTATTATATCTAACGGTCAGCCGGCCAGATATCATGTTTAGTGTTTGTTTGTGTGCAAGATTTCAGGCAGATCCGAAAGAATCACATCTAGTAGCTGTTAAAAGAATTATGAAGTATCTGAAAGGAACGACGAATGTAGGCCTATGATATCCCAAGGGTAGCATATGTAGCCTAGTTGGATACTCTGATTCGGATTATGCGGGATGCAAAACAGACTGTAAAAGCACCAGCGGCACATGTCATGTCTTAGGAAATGCACTAGTTTCATGGTCTTGTAAAAAGCAAGCCTGTGTTGCACTTAGTACTGTTGAAGCTGAATACATTGCAGCAGGTAGTTGTTGTGCCCAGATTCTCTGGCTCAAACAGCAACTACATGACTATGGGGTGGATCTCGGATGCATTCCCTTAAGATGTGATAACACAAGCGCAATAAACATCTCCAAGAATCCAATCATGCACTCTAGAACTAAACACATCGATATCAGACATCATTTTCTACGGGATCATGTACTCAAAGGTAATGTTGAGGTAACATTTGTTGATACACACAATCAATTGGCTGATATATTTACAAAACCGTTACCTAAAGATTCATTTTATAAAATTCGAAGAGAACTTGGTATTTTGAGTGAAAATGATCTTTAACCATTGGAAAATATTCATAGTTTGTCATATTTGTTATTTCTTGTTGATTATTGCTTTTTGACATATAAATTTGTGAATTATATGATGCAAGTTTCATAAAAACTAAGTTTTTAAGCAAAACTGTGCTTATGTAGTCGAATACAACTATATATATTCGAATACAAACTTTCCCAGAATACCTGTATTCGACTACAAGGGATGTGTAGTCAAATACACGTTCCCAGAAAAATGTGTATTCGAATACAATAAGGTGTAGTCGAATACACCTTCGCGTTTTTGCCCAAATATAAAAGCTGAATCACATATTTAGGGTTATTTTCCTTTGGTATTCGAATACAGCCCTAAGTTCTTCTCTCTTTTCTCCAAAACTCATCCATCCTCCTTCCACTCACTTACCCATTCACCCAACCTAGCAAAATCCATTACTCCTTACTTCTTTCTTGTCATTACTCTTTAGATTTCTCACAAATCTCCCATTTTTCTCTCAAAACCCATTTTTCCCCAAAAATCTCCTCTCTCACCATGGATGCTCGCAAACGAGGACCACGAACCAAGCATGCAGCAGTAGAAAACGAACAAGGAATCCTAACATCACAGATCTATCCCGGCTTCTACACACCCCGGAAGAAATTGATCGTTTCCGCACATTCTACTCTGACAAACGTCTCATTATCCCAAAGTACGGTACTTTAGACTCTTTCTCTGACTTTAACTTTCCTAGGTTACTCAAAGCACAACATGTTGAAGAATTTATAGGTTACAAAGGTCCTGTTTATCCAGACTTGGTTAGGGTTTTTTATTGCAATCTTACCCAAGAGGGAAAACTGCTGGTTTCTAAGGTTAAGGGAAAAACTGTTCGATTAACTACCAAAACCATCGGAGAAATTTTGAATATCCCCTTTAATGGTGAAAAGTTTTGTCCCAACAAATTGTGTGAATGGGGTAGTATTTCTAAATATGATGCATATGTCTCTCTCTGTCGGTTTGACAGAAACACAATGGAACAAAAGAGAGCTCAGGCAGATTCTAAGTATGCCCAGCAACGTTATGGTGTGGGAAATCTCACTATTGATTATCGGCTTCTACACTATTTCCTTAGCTACATTCTGGTTCCGAAGGCTGAAAATTACTCCCAAATTTCGGAGTTTGAATTACAAATTATGAATTTCATGTTTGAAGGTCGTCAGCTTAATTGGGCATTTTTTGTGAAATCTATTATGTTTGGATCTCGTGAGGCAACTGGCTTACCCTATGCGAAGGAAGTTTCACGAATTCTGGAACACTTTGGTGTGGACTTATCTGATGAGGTTATGTTTACACCCACCAAAGAAAATATGCTGGATTTAGGTGTTTTGCCTAGCATGAGGATCGTATGGAATGAGGAGCTTGAAGCTTTTGTGCACAAAGGTGATCATGGTCAACCATCTGATGCTGCACAAGATGACAATACTGGACCCTCCAACGTTGTTGCTCAAGAAGATGATGAGGAAACTGCATCTGATGATGATTATATCTCCAATCAAATGATCATGACTCGTCTTGATTCCTTCCAAACCTTCTTCCAAACTCAATTTGATCATTTGACCACTTCTATCGACGCTCGCTTCACCAACAATGAAACTACTATTGCTCGTAATCATGACGCTCTATCTCAGGATATTAGTAGTTTATCAGACAAAATCGATCATTTCCACATTCCGACAGATTTTGATTAAGTCCCTTAGTTGGCATGTCTATGTACTACTTTCACATTCTGCTATGTACTACTTTAACTTTTTGAATTATGTACTAATTTAACATTTTGCTTTATGTACTCTTGGTTTTATGAACTCATTTGTCATTTGGATTCTGGTATCTTTAGTATTGCTCTACTTGCGATGTGTTATGTATCACCATTATCTTCTCTTTGTTCACTTATCTGCCTTTTGTGTATAATTATACTTGCAACTTGTATGTCTCTTTCTCTACTTTTTTTTTCTTTTTGATCATGTCAAAAGGGGGAGAAAATTTGGTGTTGTTGTTGCATTTCAAAACTTGTAGGTACTCCAAAAACAATTTTACACTCATTCACCTACAACGGGGGAGTATGCACATATTACGGGAGAGCAATGATTTCAACTATACTCTCTTCACAACAACATTTTGTCATAATCAAAAAGGGGGAGAATGTAAACTACATGTTTTTGATGACGACAAAACCACCAACTATGGACAATGCAACAAGATCAAAAAGAAGATCAATAAGCTTCATAATAAGCTTCAAATTAAAACAATAGATGATGAAATGTAAAGGTATATGATACTAACCAATACTTCAAGTACATGAGAACAAGTCACATTAATACAAGCATTTAAAATAGTTTCAAAAGTCCAAACCACATTAACAAAGTATTTAAAAATCATATTTTTGACTAAGTACATAAGTGTATTCGAATACACCATGTTGTATTCGAATACAACTTAAGTCAGAGGCAAAAATTTAAATGTTGTATTCGACTACAACAATGTGTAGTCGACTACACTTCAAGTCAGTGGCCAAAATTGCTATATGTGTATTCGACTACACACATATGTAGTCGAATACAAGCTAAGTCAGAGGCTAAATTCACTAATCTGTATTCGACTACACCAATGTGTATTCGAATACAAGATGTAAAATTTGTATTTTTTGAACGTTACAAAGACATGTATTCGAATACACATATGCTGTATTCGAATACACCTGGAAACATCACAATTTTTCAGATCTGGGATGACTCTAGAACATTGTAATTTTTCATCAAACCTCTTGGATCAATGGCCACGAATCTGAAGGGATGTTTTATGGAGTATAAATACCCCATAACTTCAGATTAAAGAATAACAATCTTGGAATCAATTCATTGAATAACTTTAAAACAAAAGTCTGATTTTTCTAAGTACTTGCACTAGATTTTCATATCATTTTAAAAAGGTTCTCAAGTACTTGAATAGTTATTGAGTTGTTTATCATCATACCACTCATTCAAACCCGATTGTATCAATTGTATCATTTAGTTTAATCTAAGATAGTGGTGTGCTATCTTTGAAGTATTGTTAGAAGTTTTGTAGCAAGAATCCCAGGGTGGGAGTTGTACATTTTCTAACAAGTATTGAATAAATCTCTTGTGGTGTGCAAGAGGACTGGACGTACCCTTGAATTATAAGGGGAACCAGGATAAATCTTAAAGTGTCATTTACTTACTGCAATTATTATTAAGCCTTGTCTCTAAATTTACAAAATCCAATTTACATATAACGAAAAACAGCAAAATCTACCTACACCTAATTGACCCCCCCCCCTCTTAGGCGCACTTCTGTACTTACAATTGGTATCAGAGCGGGTTAAGGTAACTTACTCCTCGATCAAATATACATGGCTTCCGCACAACCTGTTTTTAGAGATGGTGGTAGCAGTACCAAACCAATGTTGTAACAAACTTTTTGTAAGAAAGAAAACTGCAATTCTATTTATTTATGCCTCATGGCCTGTGTAGGGCTCTGATATCAATTGTAAGGTAAAAATATATTGACTTGTTATTCATTAAGCTTGGCAATATATTTATATAGGCCTGTGTACAAGTCTGCTAGTTGTCTAACACAATACAATCAAACTGAACGCTTATCCAAATAGCTAACTTAATTAACTCAACTAACTGAATATAAACTAACTTACAACAAAAGGTATATAAAAGTGCGATAGAGATGAAAATAAGATGAGATAGATAATGTTATAAGAGATAGACAAATAACAAGATGCAATGTAATTTTTGACATAAAGCAAATAATATTTGTCAAAAAATTAGACAATGAAGTTTTCCTTAATTCTTTAGTGCATGCAAACTTGTCCAAGATTTTGTGTTTCTTACATGATAGAATTAAGAAGATAAAAAGTGTTGAATAGTATAAACAAAATAAAAAAGTTGAATTGGCATCCGGTGTAGAAATTTAGGGCTCGTTTGGTGTAGTCGTAAGTTTCTAGTTTTTGGTTTTAAAAGTCAATTACAAAATCATAATATGTTTGGATAAAATGGAATTGAGTTGGTATTTTACTTAAATTCAAAACAGTTTTTCCTAAAAATTCAAAAAAAAAAAAAAAAATTTATAATTCTTGTTTTTTTATTTATTTAAAAATTAACATGTCATCATCATTAGATATAAGCATCACTCTACCAATCATCGGCCACCTCCTCCGAAAATTATTTTTGACCACCACCATCATCACTGACCACCACTAACCACATCCATTATACCTCCCACTCACCTTTGGCCACCCACCTCTAACAAGTGTCACTACCATCTTCGACCACCACTTTTACTCTTGATCATCCACTTATGACCACCTCCCACCACCTCTTATAGAACTCCGATCATCATCTTCCATCACCGGCCACTCACCATTACCCAATGCCATCACCACTAACCACCATATCCAATCACTTCTATTATCACCACCCACCCACCTTCGACCATTGCCAATAACACTAACCACCCACCTCTTACAATTGCCACCACCACTATTGACCACCCACCTCCAACTACATGCGTTGTTGGTCATGCTCTGACCACTACCTCCAACTATCAAATATCTATTTTGACGTTGCAACCACCTTCGACAATCAATAACTAATGTGATAACCATTTCCCACAACTACCATTTTTAACTATTATTACTAAAATATTATAATTAAATAAATTATAATTTTACAATATTTGAAAATAATTAAAAACTAATATTTATTTCTTAACTATTTTTATATGTCAATATTTTTTATATTTGGTGCATTCATAACAAGATAGGTAAAAAGAGTGATTCAATTTACAAATAAAATAAAGACTGAAATTCAAATAAAAATTAACATTGAAATTAAAAACTTAAAATTAAAATTAAAAACTAAAAAATAAAATTAATTAAACCCAAATAGACCTTTAAAAAAATAAACAACAGACCACTTTGACTCACTTGTGGATCTAACTGTAGATTGGGTAGGATCCAAGAGAAATACTGAGTTTTTATTCTCAGCCCATCAGAAAATATAAATGTGAGAAGCCTATATTTTGTGCCAAAGTACCTAGAACCAATGGAAACTTCTTTCACTCAAAGTACACTTTAAAAGTGTACTTCCAAAGAAAAATGTAACTTTTTTTTTATTAGACTCTTAATATTGGTTTAAAATATTAGACTTGGTTAGTGGCTCATTTATTTTTTGGTGTTTACAAATTACAACATAAAATGATAAAAAAAAAAATCAATTTTTTAATACTATAATTTTTTCTCACAAAAAGACGATTTCGTTTATTTATTTATTTATTTATTTTAATTGTTTAACCGACAAACGCATAGTAAACAAGTGGATGAACATATCACAACTTGTTATCATTTGCAGCAGACTGAATCGGATTAAATGGACAATCACACAACCAACTCTACCCTTGATAATGTATTATGTAAGCAACACTTTGTTTTCCTTATGGCAAGTGGCACCTTTCAGGTTCTCCGAGAGTAAACAAAAATTTCATGAAGCACTCACAGGTTTCAAAAAGCATGCATTTTCGTATGGATAGTGATTGTGTAAAATATTAGCATATTGTTGACAAATGTATTATTATGATACAAAACGATGAGAACAATATGTATTATTTATTTATTTATTTATTTTTTTATTAAAATGTGTTATTTATTCTTGTTCTTGTTGCTCTCAAATGTTGTTGGATAAAAATAAAGGCTAAAACATGTCTTTAGTGCTTTATCCTTTATCTCGTTTTCATTTTCATCATTTATATTTTAAAAGAATAATTTTAGTGATTTATATTGTATTAGTTGGTTTAGAAAATATATTTTATAAGTCATAGAATAGTTTATTGACCAAACAACTTGTATAATAGTGGATCAAATACCCTCTATTTGGTGGCTTACTTCCTCTCTTTCTATTGAAATTCTACTGTGAGTTAAATATTATATCGATTATAAATGTGATAAACGTTAGGTATATAAAAGAGGCGACTCATATATATAATTTATTGTCTTATAGTTTTTGGTTAAACTGTAATGTCAAAGTCTTTAAAATATATGGATCATGTAATATTTTACTTGTTGTTTCTCCCAATTTTTTGAGGTATATTTCATTGGTAATAACGACAATACAAGTATATAAGATGTGTGAGACTCAAATTTGAGGTAGAGATTGTTGAACTTCAAACATAAATAGTTAAGTCTCACATCGACAATGAATGTAATAAACGTTATATCCATAAAAGAGGTGACCAATAATATATATCCATTACGTTTAAATTTTGAATTGAAAAAATATTTGTCCCTTTCTTGCTCTCGTGTTGCACCGATTTTCACTTTCATTGTTATTTGTTTCAACTTTTCTAATGGTCTTCTACCTCTCTTTTTTTCCCATTTAAAAGTTTTTCTCTTCTTTTCTCCACTCCACTCAAACCCACAAATCATCCACCCCAAATCTCCAATATCAATATTATTAGTAAAATGACATAAATGTCTTAAACAAAATATTATATATGATTATAAAAATTAAAAAATATAAAGAGAATAAAAATATAATAATTATAATTTATTAAATTAAAATATTTTCTTTTGTTGTTCCATAATTTATTCTATATATTTATTATCTTTATTTTATTTTATTTATATTAATTGTAATGAAATATTTTTTATTCCTCTTATTTTTTTTCCTTAAGAACAATTATATCATTTTATAAAGACACATATTTTTTATCATAATTTCTTTTCATTTTCTTTAATATTAAACTACTAAATAATCAACTTTTTTCCATTCATTTATCTTTTTATTT
>JBBPBT010000941.1:1490893-1505462 GCA_037974875.1 Cicer bijugum | reverse complement strand
TTAAAATCTATTCTATTAAAAATACATAGGAAGTTTAGATGAAAGTCTCTCATTCCACCTCAAACAGATTTGCTTAGAAATCATTCATATAGAACTTAACTCAAATTCTATTATTTAAATAAAAAATAACATTTAAAAACAATCTAAATAAATAGTTTAATTAAATTGGAATAATCTAAAAGGATTCAAAATTAAAATTTCCATTTACTATACCTTCATAAACATATCTTATGTACGAGATGTTTAAAATATAATTTAAAATTCAAAAGATATACATTAGTAGACTTAAAAGCAGAAACAAAAATGGAAATTGTAAATTTTTTTGGGATTAAAGCTGAAGATTTTTTTATAGGAATCAAAAACAAAATTTTAAAAAATTATAGTATGAACTAAAAACTTATTTATTCTTAAAAAATTTTAAACAACAAAGGAAATCTCCAATTCAATGATTTATGGTTCATATTAATTGAGGTAATAACACAAACATAGATACAATCCATACAAAATCTTCAAACAATCCCAATAAATAAAAATGAAGATTCATTTTGATATAATGATTAACCATACAAGACATGCATAAAAATTAGGATCTACGACAAATATAAACGAAGAATACACTTTAGGTTGTAACTCTTCTTCAACTTGGATTTCTTATGTCCTAAACACTCTGGAAATAAATGAGACAATATGATCCTTGTATTGAAGACTATAGCGTGTATATTGAAGACACTATGTCCTCATTACTTTTGCCTATCCAACTATTCGTGTTAATGGTAAGTCCTTGAGTTTTGGCACTATTTTATGACTATACTTGATATTTAATTAGTTTCATTTGATAGTTAGAGAACGTGTGTCTTTTCCCTTTAGCCTTGTGCATTAAATTTACTGCAGGTGCTCATATATTTTATTATTTTTTATTGCCATTATGGTTGTTGTCTATTTGAAATATTGATTGTTCTGCTTATATGGAGCTGAGTATTGATGTATATTTGTTCTGCAATACCCAATTTTTCTGTTGAGTATTATATGAAACTCGCTTAGCTATGTGCAAATTAAAGATTTCAACCTATTTCCATGTCTTTCCTCTCTGTTCGTCAAAAGGTTAGTCTCTGAATTTCAATTCGTCTCTCAATTTTATTCATTATTGAAATTGTTTATTACTTACTTAATTATGTCATTATTATCATCTCGATTAATATCTATCTCTCTTGTTACAATTGTAGAATGAATGGATAGATGTTAGTGCTGATAAAAATAAAGTTTACAAGATATTGTTTTATTCTAATTTCTAATGCATGGTATGGAGTTTTTTTTGTTGCATATAAGATGTTTGATTCTAGTTTTCATTTAATTTTCACATTCTAAAAAAATGTTTTATGTTTCTTATATTGGTTTATTTATTGAACAAGATATATGGGGTTTTCTAGCAAACACTAAAGGCTTGATTTTTTTGAATTTGCTTAGAACAAAGAAACATAAATAAGTTGTAATTTACTTGATATTAGATGCATTTAAAAAAACTTGATATATAATAGATGCATTTGTTCTTGAATTTTTTGCTACATCTGCATGTTTTAGAATGCAAATCTTTGTTAACAAAGAAGAATACTCACTATCCTTTGCTTCGTGATCATAATGACAGTTCAAGTGGTTATATTTGGTGTTTTGTATTGCATGTGAATGTGACTTGATCAAATCTCATTTCGTATCAGCTTTGCTACATCATTGCAAGATCCTGACATGCTTTTATCATCAAATCTCTATTTCTGAACTCTTCTACCACCTTTTGTTGATACATGATAGAGTAATACAAATATATAACATGCTGAGATGAAATTGACTCTATGACTTTTGTCGGATACCTTGCGTTATATTATAATGACGTATACTTTTGTTAATTGTCCCATTCATCACTTCAAAAGTCCTAAGCTGTAAGAAATCATCACTTCACAATTTAACTCCTTTCATTCGATTTTAGGGTCATTCCTTGATCATAACTTTCATGTAAGTCATTTGTGTTAAGGTGTGAAAGAGTAGAATCTCCCATAGCCTCTTCACTTGAGTTAATTGCGTTTATTTGATGAAAAATGAAAATAATAAAATAATTATAATAAAATATAATATGAAAAGCTCGGTAACAGCTTCAAGAAGGCCAAATATGTTTTAATTGACAAGGTCTGCCCCGTGGTTTTTCTCTGCATTCATACCTTTGATTATTGTTCGTAGTTTATCAGTTACCTTAGGAAAATGCTTTGCACTACTTTGGAAGCTTTATGAAAATTTATGATTGTCTTTGTATTTTAATGGTAATGCTGCTCTTATTGTGAAGCATGTTGGTGTTGTATGCTTGTATTCATAACAGAAGTTTTAGCTGCAAGTGTTACTTTGTCATTTACCATGTAATCACTTGGGGATTCTTTTCCCCCAACAATTCAATGGTTTTCAAAAGGATCTCTAGAACCCAAAAAGTGAGAAAACCTTTGGCTATATACAACATAATATATTGTTATGATTTTATATCTCAACTCACAGTTACTTATAACATAATATACTGATATAACTTAATATCTCAGCTCATTATTACTTATCCTTCATTTTCATTTGAATGACTCTACTGATAATTCAATATATAAAATCAAGATAAATTTTTTTAAAGGAAGCAAAGGATTCATGATTAGAAGTCTACTGATGACTGACTCTTGCATTTTGGTTTGGCAAGAAACAAACTTATTGAACTATAGTTTCTTAAGTGGCTTATTAATAATATACAAAAAGAAGAATATGCCACTTGAGAGACTATAGTTTATTGCATTCAACCTAGTTTATTGCTGTTTTATGCTTAATATATATCTTCATCTTCCTATCTTCAGTTAGCATCACACAAATATGTGCAAACCATGGGGAACATGGAGGTCTCCAAAGTTGATATGGAAATTGTCAGTGGACAACAAACTTCAATGTCATTGAAGGAAAGAAACCTGTCTGCTCCTGACACAAAGTTAGTACTGATTACTGATTTTCCCCTTTTTCTGGATACTTTGTAAACTGGTTTTTATAAGTTGTTGGCTTTCTAGGATCTATGATTGGAGTATTAGTAAAATAATCAAATACAATATATACATTGTTAATTTTGTAACTTTTATGGTTTATTTATTTGGCCAAGTTGCTCTTACAAGTGCTTCTTGTTCTTGAGGACGTACTTTGAAGTTGCGCCTGAACTCATCATCTCTTGTAAGTGATTCTTAATTGTTTTCAGTACTCGCACTTGTTTTTGTTCTCAATTTTCGTTAATCTTTCCTAATCCAATCACCTCATGAAATTTCAGAACATCCGACTCTAATCACTAAGATTTAACTTCGATTTTTTCGAGTGGTTTCAGCATTTGTTTGCCTCGTCGGAAGCTAATCTTGGTATTCTTGCTGGATCGATACTTGCTCCAGTTTCAAGTATGTTTATTCTATTTCTTAGGAACTCATTGTCAGCTTTTGATTTAGTAGAAATTTTGTGAGATTGAATTACTTTGCTTTATTCCTTAACTTAGTATATACTTTTTATGTAAGAGAAAACTACAATATTGATTTTGAGGAAACTACAATATTGATTTTGGATAGTTAAACACACTACCTGTACCAGGGATTAGTGTATATTCAACTAGACTATATTTGATTAAGACCTTGATGCATATACATATTGCTGCTTTTGGCAAATTCACGGAATTAACTAGAGTAGGATGAAATTACATTGATTGTTGTAATTTGACTGTATTATATACTTATTTATACTTTTTCCTTTTTTAGAACCATGCTTTTATGGGTAATTATGATTTGTAAACATCATATAAATTTTGTATGAGTATAGAAATTTGACTTTTAATATTTGTTCTAATTTTTAAATATTATAATTAAAGACTAATATTAAATAATTCAAAAATACGTTTATAAAAATTAAATCAAAATATTTTTATATTCTTTTTTGCATTAAATGTAATGGGCTGAAATTAAAAGTTTAAAATATTTGTCCCAAGTGATTTAGCTACAGATATTCCTGCTAATCTATTTACGGATACTAATTTCAAGTGAAATTTCCTACAAAATCATCTGCGGAATTACATGCTACATTGTCGGTAAAAAATGTATTGCAAGAAAGATTGTAGGAAAATGCAAAATTTATTGGTCAAATTGCGGAAATATCTGAAGAACATTAACTGCAGATTTAAAATTCTCATAAAATAATTATCCACGTCTTACATGGGGAAATTATTCATTTGAAAAATCTGTACATAATGAGTTTCTTACAAAATTTTAACTTAAACGGCTGATAAGAAAACTTATTTCTAGTAGTGAAAGAGATAACTTATTAAAGTTCTCATTATCATCAAATGAACCATTAAATATCTCTATTTAATTTCATATCAATAAATTAAATAATATCTTATTTAAAGAAAAATCCAATCAGGCTTACTATTTAAACTGATCACTAATATATTTAAGAGTCCTAATTATTAAATAACTAATATTATTAATACAATATTTGTCCAGATAATAAAATATTAAAATGTTTCAACATATTATTCTCTTTTGGGATTTTGTCCATTGGTCATCATGAAAAACTAACAAAGAGTAAAAAAATAAAAGTAGATTAAAAAATGAATAAATTCTTACCGTAAAAAAAGTAAAAAACACTCTGAATCTAACTACCAATAAGAAGTGTTTGGGCCGTTTTGTTTAAATTTATTTTGAAAAGTGATTTTTATCTATAAGTGCTCAAAGTTACTATTTGATTGACATTAACAGAGCATGGACTTTTTAACATTATATAGTGATCAAACAATTTCCTCTTTGCTACAAGTACGTAAATGAGAGTAAAAAAATGGCTACAATTCACAAATTTGTTTATGTTATGATCCTAATTGTTTTCCAACTACTTGTTGTAACCGAAGGCTTACGAAAATATTTTAATTTTTCATTCTCAAAATTTGTTTTATATTGTATACAAAATCTTGCATCCTCCTTTAATAACATTATTTTTGTGTTTTCATTAATATAGCAATAATGCTATTCACACCCCCCATATTGCTATTCACACCCCACAAAATTATAAAAGTAAATAAAATGACTAAAATGCCCTTCCCTTTATTTCATCTTCTTCATAACATTACTTCTTCATCTTCTTCATAACCAAACCCTTGACAGAAATTGTAAGTGTTCTTCATATTCATCATCAATCATCATCAACCAAGTTCATCAAGTTATTATCATTGTTATGAATCAAGTAAATAATTATCATTTTTTGTTTTTGTTGTGTTATGTTGTTTTGTTTTATCTATTTAAGAATGCTACAATGCTTGAAACTCAGAAATATAGTTTCCATTGTTGATGAAGAAGACAATCTGTGTTGCCCTAAACCCAGAAACGTACGTGCACTCAGTTCACGTACGAAAAAAAAATTCAAAAATCCAAACCTTACGTGAACTCAGTTCACGTAAAGGTATGTAATTTCAATTCACGTACACATATGTGAACTGAGTTCACGTATGGTTTGGATTTTTAAAATTTTTTTACGTACATGAATTGTGTTCACGTAAGGTTTGTAAATCAGTTCACGTACACATACGTGAACTCAGTTCACGTAAGGTTTGGATTCAATTCACGTATGTGAACTTAATTCACGTAAGTGATTTCTGGATTTTTGAAAACTGGTTAACTTAATTCAGAAATGATTTACTGTTTACATTTTTTTAAATGATTTTCGTTTTGCAGATATGGTGCGCACTATGTGTACTGACAGAGAGGGTCGTATTAGACTTAATGAGGGTACTTCTAATGCAGATTCTAATACGGACGATCATCGTATTAGGCCAACTGCTTCTGCAAGGGCACAACGGTGATGAGTACAGCGGCAACAGGAAGAGTCCCAACCCGAACCCCAAATAGCTGATATAGATGCACCTCCACAGGATGTTGGTTATCTTGGTGGTCCGGTTGATAGTTCTGTCCTTAGGACATTTGGCGATCATGTTGCGACTCGACTCTGGAATGGTGAGGTAATTTTCTCAATCAAATTAAGTTAAATTATTATTTTTTAAAAATTTATGTTTAACATTTATTCTTAACTTATATTTTTCACTTAAATAATATCAGGATCAGGGAGAATTAAGGGTGTTCAGCAATGGGAAAAAATTAATAGAAGTTGTTATTGAAGACGAAGAGGTTGAGCAACTGGTTAAAAGCTCATGATTGTATTCTTTACTAAAATGCAGTTATGAAATGATCGACAAAGGGATTATTTCTACATTCGTAGAGAGGTGGCATCATGACACCAGTAGCTTTCATCTCCCTATTGGTGAAATGACGATTACATTGGATGACGTGTCATCTCTGTTGCATATTCCCATTACTGGTGCATTCTTCAGTGTTAATGTATTTAACAAGGATGAAGGTGCAGATATATTGGCATAGCTTCTTGTAGTTAGTCACGGTGTTGCTTATGCTGAATTTAATGTGACGCGAACAGCCACAGTTAGGTATAGTTGGTTATTTGACGTATACAATCAGCGTTGTCAGGAGCAGCATTGACAGATGACTGCGAGAGCATTTCTATTGGTTTTGGTCGGTTGTACACTTTTCAGAGATAAAAGTGCATACGCAGTTAGTGTTGCCTATCTTGAGTGTTTCTGAGACCTTAATTCTTGCGGGAGATATGCATAAGGTGCAGCTGCTCTTGCTTATCTTTATGACAATCTTCGAGAAGCCAACATGCATCAAACTAGAACTGTTTCAGGGTATCTGACATTTTTACAAGTAAACTGTATGATTGTTTATTGTATTTATAATTTTTATTAATAATGATTCTAAACTAATGATATGTTATTATATATGTGCAAGCGTGGGTCTATGAGCATTTTCCAACATTATGTAGAGATTGTTGCAGACTTTCTCTTACGTATGTTGAAGACTATCCTAGAGCACTTAAATGGAAGCTTAAAAGGGATAAGGGTTTGATTCTTCCATTTAGGAAAGCTCTTGATGAGATTGATGTTGACGAGGTCTGTTGGACACCATATGAGGAGCATCGACTGAAGCGACCTTTTGAAGATGTATCTTTATTTCGAGGATGGATACGTTGGAGTTTGAAGATGTATGCTCATCTACCAAATAGAGTATTGCGGCAACAGGTGCACCATTTGTTTTAACCTTGTCAACAGGTGGACACATCGACGTAGTCGATGGATACACAATCTCACGTAATTTACCTTTCATTGCAATTTTTCCAGGTACATCAAGTTCATTAAACTTTTTCACTATCACTTCTATTTCATGTTTCACAGATAATTCTGAAGGTTTACCCGATCCATCATCATGAAAAGTTAATTTAGTCCACCAAACATGAATAACATCTAACGAAATAGAACGGGAGATCAAACTATACTTGGCTATCTCACATGCACAAGGTAGACCATGTGTTCTCCTAATTGTGCAGCGACATTCAGACTTATCTATACCTACATAATTCACGCGATCAAATTCTGCCGCAATATGATCTATTGCATTTTTTGACACAACACCACGCAAATTAGCATACAATCTGTTAATATGTTGATGGACCTTTTGAATTATGCTCTTTTTAAATGATGTTATTATCTCAATGTATTGTAATACAATCATGTTATTGACGGTTTCCCAAACACTGCATATATCACCAATGTTATCTTGTAATATTCGTTTCAAACTCCAGTGCGCCAACTCAACCCTTTGTGTTGTAGTGTTCCCAAAATGCATAACTCTATTTGTCCACGCCTATACAAATCTTTCCTTGTGAGGAATTAACCAATAGTCATGTACATAATCATTAAAGATAGAAGAGTTACTACAAATTCCTTCAAAGTTAGTCAAATTCATGTAGTACTAAGTCTCATCATAACTGTAAACAAGAGCCTCCCACGCCTACATCATTTGCACCTGCTTCTTTTTTGGAAAAACAGTTATCTTGCACTTTGCTTTGACATTTTTGCATACATGAAACAAGCATAATAAATTGACTGCCTTTGGAAAAACACATTCAACTGCGTTCATCAAAGCAAGATCTCTATCAGTAACAATTACTTCAACTTCACCACCTGTAATATGTTCTTTCAACATTTGTAGTGCCCATGTAAAATTATCAGCACGTTCAGACTGTAGATACCCAAATCCCACACAAAATGTCATTTGTGTAGATGTAACACCAATAATTTCAAGTAATGACATCTGATACCTACATGTCTTGTATGTGCTATCCAAAATCAATATTAGGTGAAAATTATTTACAAGCCTGATAGCATCTGGATGAGCCCAAAAGATTTTCCTTAACTCATTTGAATCATCTACCTTCCTATATCGATAGACATATTTGTTGCGTTCCATCAATGTCAAAAGATGTTGCATTTTTGTTTTATTACCTCTAAGTGATGAACGATATGCTTGACGTGCATTATAAATTTGTTTTATTATCGTCAAACTTGTAACATTATGATCCTTTATTGTCATCAATATGTTTCTTGGTTTGATCAATTTTTCGTCATATCACCAAGTACAACTTTCTCTTCCTGAGACAATCGGTCTAAGAAAGCATGGCCAGTCAGTTTTTGGTCAATTCTTGGTTATGGATACCACATATTACATGCAGATACCATCCATCACTAACATTTGATGGTGTGCCTCTCAATCTAAATGGACATTCACATTTTCTACTCCAAGTACTCCTCATCGATATAGGATTCTTCAAAGGTCTATATTTACCGCTTCTTTCACAACCAATAATTAATTTTGTCTTTGTTTTTGGTCGTGCTATCGCATTTTTAGATCTAAAAATAACAACGACAACTCCATTTTCCCTTCCAACATTTCTAGCCCATTTTAATAAATCATCTCGCGTATCAAACATCATGTCGGTGCTAAATAAATCAGTCAAATCAACCATAACATCTTCACCTCCCTTGTTCATAGTGTCATTCATTGCATCAAAATCATCATACCTTTCATCGAAATCACGTTCCAAACAGTCATTCATATCCTCAAAATCAGGTTCTAAACCTTTATACATTTCGTCACTGTTGTATTTTCCTTGGTCCATTTATCTGTATTTAGAACAAACGAAAAACTAAATTTTCAAATTTTTTAAAACATACGTGAACTGCAATTCACGAAAGTTTACGTGAACTCAGTTCACGCACGTTTACGTGAAATGAAATTTAGTAAAGGTACGTGAACTGAGTTCACGTAAACTTACGTGAATTGCAGTTCACGTACCAAACTTTTTTCAAAATCCTATTGAGTATGCAATTTCAGTTCACGTACGTGAACTTAATTCACGTAAGCGTACGTGAATTCAGAATGCGTACAATATGTGGATTTAGGTTTCAAACTCCATTAATTACGCAATTTGAGTTCACGTATGTTTACGTGAATTCAGATTGCGTAGAGTTTGAGTTTTTTTTTTTTAACATACGTGAACTCAGTTCACGTAACAACATAACGTATGTGAACTGAGTTCACGTAAAATCCCCATATTTACAAAAAAAAAAAATACGGACCAATAACCAGAACAACAAATATACCTTTTTATCTAGTTTTAACCACAATGTGATGATCAAACTGATGTGTTGTAGGTTATCAGTGAGTGATGTAACTTTTTAATGATTTTGAATATGAGTTTGTGAGGTATGATGAATTTTGTATGTGAGTTAGTGAGGTGTGATTAGTGGCGAATCTTGTACAAAATATTTGGGGAGCTGGATAAATTGAAATATTATAATTGAAATTTTTAAAAGTCATATAGTTTTTTTAGAGTATCACACAATTCATACATAGTAGACAAGTTGAAAAAAAAAATAGATTTTTAATTTTCACAAGTCATACGATTTTCACAATTTTCACAAGTCACAATTTTCACAAATCACACAATTTTTAGAAGTCACACAATTTTCATATATCACACAATTCACAATTTTCACAAGTCACAATTTTTACAATTCACACAATTCAATCAAATAAAATATATCCATTCTATAATTTTCATCTTGTCAAAAAAATTTATTCTTCGAAAAAATGCATCAATTTTTTTTTGTTTAAATATTGTCACTTCTAAATTGGGTGTTAGAGTTTGTTGGTTAAAGATTAATTAGTTTATTCTTCTATTATATCACATCGTTTATGTATAAATAGAGATTGTTGTATCACATAGTTCAAAGATATTTTAATAATTTATTACTATTATTTTGATAATATATATATATATATATATAAAAGAAATTAAAAAATATAAGGGGTGTCCTATCTCCTACCCGTTACAAAAGATCCGCCGCTGGGTGTGATGAAATTTGATAAAAATGAGTTATGGTTTTGATAATATATATATATATATATATATATATATATATATATATAAAAGAAAATTAAAAATATAAGGGGTGTCGTATCTCTTATCCGCTATAAAAGATCCGCAGCTGGGTGTGATGAAATTTGATAAAAATGAGTTATGATTTTGATAATATATATATATATATATATATATATATATATATATATATATATATATATATATAAAAGATCCGCTGGGTGTGATGAAATTTAATAAAAATAAATTATGGGATAATAATGTGTAATATTGATCACACGGGCATTTTTAGCATTTTGATTTTTTTAAAATTTTAAGGAGTGTGAATAATAAAACGGGAACTGTTGGTAAATATAATATGTCACCAATGACGTGGACGAGAGTGTCCAATGATTTGTAACCCACCTAAAGATTTATTACTATCATAAATACAGATTTAAATTTAAGTTGATCAATAATTTTATTATTTCTACATTTATAATTTATTTGAAAATTTTGTTAATCTTATCATTTCTCGCACTTTTTAATTTATCTCTTTCTAACTTTAAAATTTTGTTTTACAACTAATGATATTATGTAAGTATTGTCCCCTTTGTTTACTATATATGGATTACATGTCACTGCAAATTCTTCAATAAATAAAGATAAGTGATGTAAAATAATAAACAAATAATTAAATAAAAGCAACATGATTATATAAAATAATCATTTACTCTACTTCTACGTTGAACATGATAGCGAATTAAAAGAGTATAATTGTTAATGTAACTACTCAAGGAGGACTTGGATTAAAAGAGTATTATCAATACACTACGCTCATTCATGATTGATACTTCAAAGAATATTTTCTTGATCCATCTTTTTCCTTCTTTCAATCCCTTTGAGCAAGAGGTAAAACACTCTTCATCACTCAAAGAAATTTTGAAGTACTTAAATTTTTTGGTTAGGGTCATATAGGAAGGTTTACCTTAAGAGCTTGAAGAAATTTTTAAGAAACAATATTTTTTCTTGTTGGTTGCAAGAAAAATTGAGATCATGTGATGGAGAATCACATAGGAAGGTTTACCTTAAGAGCTTGAGAAATATGATACCTCAACATTAAGTAACATTCAAGAATTTCTCTTTGCTGCCACATTTCGAATGGATATTCTTTTCATCACTAAATATTTCCTTGACGAGATCACTTATGAGAGGTTTCTTCCCTTGCGAATTGGATTTGGATTCAACAAGTAATGTTAAAAATGGGTGTGGGAATTTGATCTTGGTTCATAATTAAAGATTGCGGTGTTTGAACGATTGATTTATATAATTGTAAGATATTTCTTAGATAAGAAAAATTGAAAATTAAAGATTATTAAAAAGTAAAAAGTAAATTCTAATTGTAGAAGAGAAAAAAAAATATTTTATACTTTAGACTCCTTAACTTATTGTTTGATTTCATTTTAGTCTAATTTGTTGAGCCCCAAATGACACATTAGCAAAAGTTAATATTTTTTTTTTTATAAAAATTAACGAAAAGGATCAACTTAACTAACAAAAATATAGTTAAAGAACTAAAATATAATAAAAAAATAATAAAAGAATTAAAGTGAAACCAAAAGATAAGTTAAAGGATCAAAAGAGTAATTTAGCCTAAAATGAATGACAATCTAGTGATGATTGCACTTGAGTTTTGTTTAAAAAACAAAAATCACTAAAGTAAACAAGTTAGAAATCACACGCATCAACAAGTACATACGATCTACTCAATAATAAAAGAATTAAATTAGCATCAAAAGATTACAACATTTATTTTGTAAGCTCATAAATATATTAAAATAGCTCTTGAAAATCATGATGTTCAAAATATTATCTGAAAGCTCAAAAAATTCTCATGCATTGAATCTATACAAGACTTTGCTTAAAATTTATATAACTCATTTTGAGTTTTGTGTTACATACCTTGAGTTCCATCTATGTATGTTATGATAGTACAAAATTAACTATGAGTTCCATCTCTACAAAATCCTCTCAAATAAGAAGATTAAACATAAAAGGATAATAAAAATATAATGATGGATCACCAACAACAATGCAAGTATAGTTGCATCTTGTATCTATATAATACATAACAAATGTTGTACTTTGATGCCGCACCATTTCAACAACTATATTATGTTATCATCACAGTAAGAAAAAGCACAACTCAAAGTTGAGATTTCTTTAGTTATTTTACACACTACAACATCGAAGAATGGTCATACTCATGATGAGTATATTTTTGCTTAGACTAAAGCATCTCAAAGTTACTCAATAGACAAGACATAATATATGCAAACACCAAGACAAATTGAGGAAAACATTTTTTCAAAAGTTTTTTTTTTTTAGGATGATAATCCAAAAAGATATTATACTCTTATATAGAAGAAATCATTCTCAACTATGATAAAAGAACGTTTTACCTATCGGAAAAAAATGTTCTCTTTGTTGGAAATTCTTGATATAAAATTTTCTCACATATTGAAGTAAATTTTAGCATCTTAAATGTATTTAAGTCAACTTAGTGATGAACAAGAAAAAACTTTGTTGTTGAAGTCATCTCAAGAATATTGTATTTAAGATGACATTTATGAACAAAAATGATTGAAGGATAATGTAAAGAACATTTTTTTATGATACCATGCAAAAGGGAACACATCATAAAAGCATTGTTTGATCCCATCAATGATACCAATGCGGTTTTGGATTTCTCTTAGGGAAATAAGAGTTAAACAACTCAAGCTTTGACACTCTAAGAATGTCCCATGACTTTAAGAGAACATTTTTGTCATTCTTAACACTTGCAAGTCGCTAAACGACAAATATAGTCCAAGCAAGTACGAAAGGTGAGTAACACCTTTTTTTTTCAATTTCTAAAGTTGCTACAATGATCGTTTTAGAGGCAACACAATCTAAAGTTTTTAAGACAACACACTTCTCACAAAAGCAAGAGAACATTTTGCATGCGAGAAGAACGTTCTACTCATTTTGAAGAGAACATTATCATTGTTCTCCAACTTGCAAAGCTTTAAAACACAAAACCAAGTACAAACAAATACATATATAAGTCAACACTTTTTCCTTTTCTCGTCACAAGGTTCAGATTTCGCAACCATCCATCATTCATAAAAAGTAAAAGAACGTTCTTCTCATAAAGAGAACGTTCTCCTTGTTTTGCACTAAAAGTGATGACAACTGGTCAAATGAATGCCCAACAACTCATATTTTTCTACAAGCAATCAAAAGGTTTCTTCACCTATAAATAAGGATGTTTGTTGAACATGAAGAGCAAGAGTTTAAGCCAATAAACATCATTTGCTTGTTTTTGTTATATGTTATCAAAGCTTCCTCTTTTATTGTTAAAGATGTGCTTCATGGGAGACAAACCCATATATAAAGGTGATTCTTTTATTATTTTATTTTTGTTATTTGAATTTATTTTAAAAAGAATTGTGTGAACGGCATTATGTAGATGAAGTTTGAACAAATTGAAGCTTTTGTTAAATCATTTATTGTTATTTGAAATTTGATTTTGAGCATTGTGTTACGTCTCTTATGTTGATTTATTGTTCATTTCATGAATTCACTGTGAGTGTACATTAATAATTGTTTGGTTGTTGTGGAAGTCTTGTGATAATTTTTGAGCAAACTACTTTGACTTGTTTGACATTGTTTTGATTAGTTTACAATTCTCTATCTTATCCTAACTGTGAAGTTTGGAGTAAACATTGTAATTTCTTCATGTGTGATTAAAACTTGCATTAATTCTTAATGACATTACTTATGATTTATCCATACATTAACCTTTTTATGACTATATCCATTTCTTTCTGATACTAGCCACATTATAAGTTAATGAACTAATTCTCTTTCATGAAATCAAAAAACAATGTTGGAAGAGTTGTTTGATTAAATAAACCTTTTATGATATATTAATTTTGCATTGTATCATATAGAATGTTGTTCATATTATCCTTCAATCATTCTTTTTCATAAATGAAATCTTAAATGCAATATTTTTGAGATAACTTCAACATCAAAATTTATTCTTTGTTTTATTGAATGACTTTTGAGGATTTAATCTCCTTGTATTGGCTTCATGATAGGAGAATGTTCTTTTTCTTTATTTTCTAGCAAACATGACATTCTTTTTGCTTAATTTTGAGTGATAAATTTG
>JBBPBT010000941.1:1477739-1488396 GCA_037974875.1 Cicer bijugum | reverse complement strand
TACATCGGTCAAAATTAATTGAAATAACATAAAAAAAAAAATCAAATCAAATAACAAATTAGAACATAAAACTAAAACATAGTAAAAGGTACTTCAATGACATAAAAAAATTAAATAAAAAATAATAATAGTGTTCATTAAATTAAAAAAAAATCCTAGTATAAATATTTGTTCCAAAACATGACATATATACTTTAGCCTCTCTATTTTTCTTGGATTTGTATAACAATATCCATATATTCCCACACTTGAGACATATATAGTTTTATCAAGATGATATCATCTAAATTCAAGTTTAGTATTTTGAGTTATAAAATAAAAATTTTAATCAAACAGATTAATAGTGTCTCGAATGCATGAATCCAAAATTATCTGATGCAGAAATGTTAATCCATTTTTCGTTGTGTCTCCAATCTTACTTGTCACGCCATGTTAATCCATTTCTTCCTTTTGTCCCATCTCCGCTCTAAATTGCATTCTTTTTTCGTTCACATATTTTTTCTCCTCCATGGACTCAGATCCTTTTATAAAAGAGAAATTTATAATCAAAGAGATACAATAACAATTACACTAGCAGTTACACTTTTTTAACAATGTCTTACCGAATAATTTTTCTTTTAAAATCAATTGACTTTTTTAAAAATGTCTTACCGAACAATTTTTCTTTTAAAATCAATTGAATTGAAAATTATTAAATTATATAGATTATATCTATAAATTTTAACATTAAATATTATTTTTTATGAAGAAAATGTATTAAGATTAATATCAACAATATAATGTCATGTAATGTTATGTTGGTAGAATACCATATCTCAATTATTTATTCCTGCGACAGAAGGTATTGCAATTTTGCAAGAGGTGGCTCGTTCAAGGAGTGGTAATGATAGGAGCATTTGGTAAACATTTTCTTTGGTATTCGTCCCAAGATAGTCTATATATATGGAGGACAACAATCTCTTTCAAAATTGTTGTGTTTGCGTAGGGATTGTTGTTAGACCACTTATGAGATATGTGCATATGGAGGTACACACTTAAGGCTCTGCAAAAAATCCGGTTATAAGGCTCAAATCCAAAACCGAATCCAAATCTATTTTAAAAATCCGGTTTAAAATATATGGTTATAATCCGGTTATTTATAAACCGGTTGGATAACCACTTATGTTTTATATTTGGATTTGGTTTTTATTCGGTTTTTATCCACTACCAATATTTTATTAATTTTGAGATTTTATTTGTTCAAAAAAATTTGAAATTTATTTTTTTCGAAAAAATATCGGAAAAAAATAAAATAAAAATTTTGTTTTCAAAAATATTTTAAATTGAATTTTTTCTCAAAAAATTTGATGAGACAAATTTTTAAACAATTTATCGAAAAAATCGATTATTTTAAATAATCGATTTTTAAACTATGAATAAATGATCTTTTAAAAATAATCAAACTTTAACCGATTTTGAAAAAAAAGTCGATTTTAAAATTAAAATTTTCAAAACCGGTTGCTTAATTATAAACCGGTTATTTAACCATAACCAATTTTACAATTGGTTTTATAACCGATTTTAAACCAAATAATGGATTTGGTTGTAAATCCAAATCCATATATTGGTTTTAAAATGGATATGGTTTGGTTTTAAAAAAAAACCAACCATGCACACCCCTATACACAACAAGAAGCTGAGAGGTAGATATGCAAGAAGCTGAAACGTGTTTGTATTGTCAATGGTGGTGAGTATTGTAAATCATTTTATATCTATTGTAAACAGTAGGGTATAGTGCATGAAAAGACTCCTTCTAAAACTCCTCAGCTGAATGGTTTAGCAGAGATGATGAATCAAATACTTGTTGAGAGAGTGAGGTGTATGCTTTCTCAAGCTAAGTTGCTTAAACATTGTTGGGGTAAAGCATTGTACACGGTGGTGCATGTTATCAAGTTTACTCCTACTGTCGCTTTGAATAGTGAGGTACCAAACAAGATATGGTTTGGCAAGAATGTCAAGTCTGATAATTTGAGAGTCTTTGGTTGCAAGGTTTTTGTGCATGTTCCGAAGGTTGAAAGATCCAAGTCGGATGCAAAGGCAAAGCAATGTATCTTCATTGGTTATGGTGAGGATGAATTTGGCTACAAGTTGTCTGATCCTCTAGACAAAATAGTTATCAGAAGTCGTAATGTAGTGTTCATGGAAGACCAAACTATTGAAAATATTGATAAGGTGGAGAAGACTAAACCTGAGAGAGATAACATCTTAGCTGATGGTGATCCAGTTCGGTCACTAGTTCCTGATTTGGATACTACTGATGATAATATTTAGAATGATGAGTCATATGATTGAGTTGATGATCATCATCTTAGAACAAGGTAAATATTTCAAGTGAAGATCATGAGTTGTCACATGATGAAAATCTTAGTGATGCTTCTGAATAATCTCAAACCCAACTCATGAGGTTTAAAAACTAGAGACAACCATCTACAAGGTATGTTTCTGATGAGTATGTGAATTTGACTCATGAAAAGGAACTTGAGTGTTTTCAAAAGGCCATGGAGATCGAACAAAGTCAAAAGTGGTTGGATGCAATGCATGATAAGATGAAATCCTTGCATGATAATCACACTTATGACTTGGTGAAGTTGTCAAAAGGAAAAAGGGCTTTGGAAAATAGGTGGATTTATAGAGTGAAGCTTGAGAGTAACTCAAAGTCTTGAGATATAAAGCCAGATTAGTGGTGAAAGGTTTCCGTCAAAGAAATGTGTCGATTTTAATGAGATTTTCTCACTTATGGTAAAAATATCATCGATTAGAACCATGTTGAGTTTGACAGCTACACTTGACTTAGAGGTAGATCAAATGGATGTAAAATCGGTTTTCCTTCATGGTGATTTTGAGGAAGATATTTACATGAAACAACCTAATGGTTTTCTTGTTGAAGGCAAGAAAGACAATGTGTGTAGACTGAGAAAGAGTCTTTACGATTTGAAGCAAGCTCCAAGGTCGTGGTACAAAATTTTTGAGTCTGTTATGTGTGACGAAGGATACATGAAGACATACTTATTGTTGTGAAAAATATTTCCAAGATTGACAGGTTAAAGAAGTAGTTCAGTGAGTCATTTGCCATGAAAGACATGGGAACAACTAAACAGATTCTTAGGATAAGAATCATGCATGACAGAAAGGAGAAGAAACGTTGGGTGTCATAAGAATACTATATTGAGAGTGTTGCAAAAGTTTCAGATAGAAAACTCTAAGGTTGTAAATACTCCTCTTACTACTTAATTTAAGTTGAGTTATAAACAAATTCCTTCTAGTGGAGATGAGAAAAAAAAACATTGAACAAGTTCTTTTACTTTTGATGTGGGTAGTTTGATGTATGGAATGGTGTGTGCAAGACCAAATATTGCGCATGTTATTGGTACAATTAGTAGTTTTTGTCAAATACATGTAGAGATCATTGAAATGTTGTAAAATGGATTGTGAGGTATCTTCGTGGTACTACATGTATGAGGCTTCATTTTCGAGGTGACAAACTTATTTTGATGGGGTACTCCGACTCAAATATGGATGGAGATATTGACTCGAGGAACTTCACTTCATGTTATATCATTAAATTTGAAGAGGGAGTTATGGCTTAGCAGTCCACATTATATAAATATGTAGCATTGTCTATAATTGGGACATAGTTCATTGTCATTATTGAAGCATGCAAATAGAAGATTTGTATGAATAAATTCTTGTAGGTGCATTATTTGTCAATAGTCAAAATATTATTCATCTTGGTAAGAATTCAACATTTCATAGTAGGTCCAAACACGTTGATGTAAGATATGATTGGATATGTAATGTTTTGGAAGCTAAGTTGTTGGAGTTGGCTAAAGTTCATATTGACTATAATGGTTCTGAAATGATGACTAAAGCATTACCAATAGGAAGATTGAAACTTTTTGTAATATCGTCGGTTTGACAATTATCTCTACATAATTGTGAGATGGAGATATGTTGAGTATTGAAGCTCCCTTCTTATGTAGAGAAAGACCCGAATATTGTAGTCAATGTGTCTCACTTATTTAAGTTGAGAGGGGTCTTATTAGGGTTGTAAGAGATAGACTATTTTGAAAGAAAAAACATCCACCAAAAGAGAAAAGAGAAGAGTAAACCTTATTCTTGATTTGTCAAATCAGTCTTAAAAAAACATCGATTGTGCATTCGTTAACCATTGGATCAAGATGATTTTTGGACAGAAGGTACGCAATATTCAGGTCTTTGCTTTCAATGGTAGATCGACAAAACGATATTTGGAGAGGGAGCAATAGTGCACGCACATCAACAGGTTTTTGTGTGTTTTCTTCTTCTTGTTTTTCGTTTGTAAGTTTTAGTGCTTTGTTATTTTGGCTGGCTGTAGGCACAATTTGTGCATCATTTTCAGACTCTCTTGTATCCTTATCTGATTATAGTGGAATTATTTCTTTGGTTTGGACGACCCGTAGTTTTTACCTTTGCATTGAGAGGTTTTCCACATTAATATATTGATGTTCTTTATTTGCTTTTATTTGATTAATTTGATGTCATATATTTGTTGTTGCTCCTCATGAGTTCTTGCAAGTTGGAAGAACTTTATATCTAATGTGTATTACCTGTTATCGTGGTTATGTGTTTTTCCCCATCACATATAAGATTATAAGATTGGATTTACGAATCTACATTTTGTGAAGATATTGAAGTCCAATTGTAGATTCTTTTATGGTTATTGTTCATATGGAGCTTTGTTGGTGTTTGATATCAAATATATGGTGAAGATTTTGGTGTAACAAAAAAAATTTGGTGGTACAATTCTATGTTTTGGTCAATTTTGACAGTGTTATATGCTTATGCTTTATAGTAGTCAAACATTTATCATTTTCTATATATTTCTCCTATATCTTGAACATTTTCTCAAGCGTCCAAAAGGAGGTGGAAGATTTCAATGAGTCATACACCTTGGCCATTGCCATTTTCTTCATTATTTTTTTTCTTCTTGTTTAATCAATATAATTATAGTTTGTATTTTTTTAATTTTATTTTTTTATTAAATTATGTTGTTCTTCCCACGTTAAAATCAACATTTTTAACTTATGGGAGGCAGTTAAACATTATTAGGAATTGGTTATAGATAATTATAATTTGGTTAGTTTTGATTACTATGTGCGGTTATGATTTGTTAGCTTGGTTATTATTACTGTATAAAATGTATCATATATCAATTCTAATAAACCTTTTTCATTGAATCAATTCTAAATAGTTCAATATTTTTCATAATTATTTCTCTTTTTGTTGGACTATATTATTCTTCATATGGCTCATAAAAAATATCTCCTACGACCGGTTTATTTCTTGGGCGGGAAGGCAATTTGATTGGTCTATGAATTTATTAATATGCTCTACTAATAGTTATTAGCTTTTAACTACCGCCTCCGTCCTAAATATAATGTTGAAAAGAACTGTGATACAAGAGCAACAACATGTCAAAAGCTCTAGGATTATAAGAAACTTTGACATTACATCTCAACCTAAAATCTTAAGACATTAAGTATATAGGTCACATCTTATTTATTCAATATTTAGCTCATTCATAGTCAATGTGTGACTTAACCATTCACGCTTAACTCAACAATCTAACTCTCCAGAATGAATCTCACACATCCCATTTACTTGTACTGTCATTATTACCAACGGAATCTGCCTCCTAACTACACTGTTAGGAGGACTTTTGATGATCCAAGACCACGATCAACTTTGACTCCTTTGTCAAGCCGAATTATGGCTCTAATAGACTCATACCAATTCACAGTAATTAGAAAGATGTTAGGAAAATAAAACAAACAAATAAAATTAAATAAAAATCAAAACACAAGAAAATAACGTAGAAAATCCAAAATTCTGAGAAAAACCATGACTGTTACCTAATGACAACCAAAGAATAACACTATGTGAAATTTTTTACAACACATATACTTCTCTTACACTCCCCATGGCCCTCAGTGCGCTTATACTCTCCAATAAAAATATTTGAACTACATCTCACAATACTCAAACACAAGAGTATAAGAGAAAAAAATCAAATACAAACTTAAAGTATTTTTTAGTAGTGCGATTTGCATTCAAATACAAACTTAAAATCATTCATGTCGTTAGTTGTTGTTATAAAAATAAAAATAAAAACTTATGTCGCAAAAGGAGGAGTGACGTGACAGTTTGACGTGGTGGAGGAATAAATTAAATGAGTTTATTTTCGAAAGTTTGAATTAATTTGTAATTTTTGAAATACAATTTATTGCATTTATAAAATATTTTCAAAGCTTTCACATTTAACAAAAGTTTCGAAATACAAAGTTTAAGAACTTTCAAAATTTCAAAACATGAATTTTTTGGGCACATGTTTCTAAATTTTTAATTTGGTATTTTAAAAGCTCTTTATAACTTAGAATAATTTTTTAGCTTGTTTCTAAACTTTGGGTCAAAATTGAATTATAATTTTATTATTCGCATTTTGACCCTTGCTTGCTCTATAAGTCATAACTTGACCTCTGGATATTTGATTGGCGCATGCGAGCTTGCATTGGAAAGCTAAATATTAGAGCTACAATTTTTGTGTTGGAATAAAAGTCCAATGTCAAACTTTACTGGGCCTAAATTACAAATTTTATAATCTGGATTTTTGTAATAATTTTAAATAGCGGGCCACTTGTTTTTAAAGTCCAAAATTGGGTATTATATATTGAGAGTTTCTTTTTTTTCTTAGACATAATATATTTTGGATTCAGATTCATAAAAGAAAACAAACATTTTCTATTTTAACTTCATGGAAGGTTAATTTCATAAGATTAATCACGAGTTCAAAGTTTCATCAACACCTTGAGATTCAAGTTATACTGTTAATTTCACTTCATGATTCTATTTCTGTTTAATTGATTATATTGATATTTTGATTGCTTAAATTGAATTTCAATAGGATCGATTAAATTTATTTGACAGAATTTTGTTTCGGTTTCTAATTTAATTGAATTATAATTTTACGATATTTGATCGTTAATTGTACTATATTGATGACTGTGATGCTTAATCCAGTCACATAAACCGAATTCACATAGAGTTGATTTGCTTGTTTGATCAGTTATATAGGCAAATAGGAATAGAATCATAAATTAGAAATTAAACTCATTAATAAAATATGTGATAGGTTTGAAACTCGAATAAGTGGATTAATCGTTTTACTCATCTATTCAAACATAAATCTAAAAAACTCATTTCTAATTTCAACTTTCAATTTGATTAATATAATTATATCAGAAGTTCTTGCGAAACGACTTAAGTTATTACCTCTATCTACATTTTATTAATTGCATTTGACTCATGTGCGACAACGGATCAATAGCAAAAGAAGAGTGACGTGGTGGAGGAATAAATTAAATGAGTTTACTTAGAAAGTTTGAATTAATTCGTAATTTTTCAAAGCTTTCACATTTAACAAAAGTTTTGTAATGCAAAGTTTCAGAACTTTCAAAATTTCAAAACATGGATTTTCTTGAAACATAATTTTACATTTTAAAACTTTCGAAGAAAATTAAAGTTTTGAAAATTTGAAATTTTATCCAAATCTTCAAAATGTAAATTTTGTTTCAAAATAGTTGCGCTATATTTTCCAGAAGTTTCCTATTTCTATTTTGAAATTTTTTATTTAAACAATTTTATATTCTAAAATTTTCTATTTCAAAAATATTAATTAATTTTCCTATTTCAGAATTTTGTATTGTTTGAAACTTTCAAAATTAAAAAAAAATTATATGTTTCCAATATTTTAAATTAATCATAAATTTTTCAAAAGTTTAAATTAATTTAAAATTTTTGAAGCTACCTTTAACAAGAGTTTCAGAACTTTCAAAAATTCAAAACATAATTTTTTTGAAAGTTTCAAAAACTAAATTTTCAAAAAATAATTTTACATTTTGAAACTTTGTAAGATGAAAATTTCGATAATTTATAACTTTACTCAAATTTTTGAAATGTATATTTTGTTTCAAACAATGACATTATTTTTTTAAAATATCCTATTTTGAAAATATCTAAATTTTTAAATTTTTCTATTATAAAATTTCATATCTTTATATATATAGTAAAAGAGACAAAATAGTTTTTTTAAATGTATTAGAAGGGTGAGAAGGTCTAGGTAATAGAAAACTCTATTTTTATTTTATAAAACTAATCACCTATAAATTAAGAAACTGGGTCCAAAGCCCACAAAGAAAATGGACCAACCAAATTTGTATCGTTAAAAGGAAAGAAAGACTAAATAAATGGTTCAATTTGTTTTGAAAGTTTCTTTTGTCACCCAACTATTCTAAAAACTTAGATTTTTATTCAGATTGATTAATCTATAAGTGTTTTTTCATCATGTATTTTTATATATTTGAGAAGACTAATGTTATTGTAATACAAAATTTGATATAAAATGAGACATAAATATATTGTGTATTGGATAACAATTACAACACGAGTAATGTTATTCGAACATAAAACTTTACATATTGGTATTGAATATAATACGTGAACTCTCTATATTTTATATAGTATTGTGTTTGTGTCAAATTTTATGTTTCAATAACATTACTTATCTATAAATATTAGGATGAGAGAATAAACACATTTTCTTTAAAAAAAGAAAGAAAAAAAAAAGATTCAATTTAAAAGTTATGTATTAGATGACATTACTTATTGGTATTTTAAAGTTTTATCATTTTAAGAGTTCTATTTTGGATAAAGATAAAATAATTTTAAACGACTTAAAGCATACTCATTCTTATATAATTCCAATCTCACGCACACATTTAGCATGTCCCTTTTTCTGTGGTGGCTATTTGGGGTTCCACTACAAGATATTGTTCAAATGAAATGGATAATTATTTCTTTCGGTAATTAATTGCATTCTTGGTCTTTTCATTGATACCAAGAGATAAAGCAATAGTATGATCATTTCCATGATGCATTGATGCTTATGAATCAAACATGTGATATATATGAAAGTGATCATATTAATTGGAGCTATAATATAGTCATGGCATGACAATTAGCATCATTATGAAAACTACGATTCCAACTAAATTAGCACTCTAGCAATCACTAATCATTTACAACAAACCATAAATTTATTTAAATATAAAAAGAAAACAAAAATAATGGGAGGACATGAACGTGATCCATGCACAAAATTAAAAGTTATTTAAATCTATAATCACCTTATTATAAAAGACATCTTCACTAATAAATTTTGGAATCAAATCTCACCAAGAAAATATTGTTCTCAATAAGAGCGGGGAAGAAGTCAATGTCACTTGTAGAAGTAGAACTCAAAATGTAGCCATACAACAACTAATGTTAAAAGTTTATCCTACAAAATTTGTTTAATTAACATTGTTATATTCAATAAAGAATGACTCAAAATGTATCAATACAAACAACTTATATTAAATTAATGCTTCAAAATTTGTTTAATTATTAACATTGTTTTAATTATATCCTTAAATTCTAACTCGTAAGTTATTTATAGTAATGTTTATCATTGTTTTAATTATTTGCTATGCATATATGTGAAACAAATGTCATCTATGAAGTGTGGCATGACATCTATTTTTTGTACAATCATGACTCAGTGAAAACGATCCTTCTCCTAACAAATGTCGTCTCAAAAGAGTGAGTTAAGTGAGGATTAATGGTTCAATAATAATGGAGCTAGAATGGCCTACAATTAATGCATATAGTATGATATTCACCGATAATATTTAATATAGTCTCATGAATTGGTTGCTAGAGGACAATAGAGTTTGATTGGTTCTCAATTCTCATCCATGAAAATTTAGAACCATAGTTTGTTGTTGTGTCAATTGAATTTCATTGTAAGTGGGGGCTATATATGAGTAGTCACTTGGATGATACTATAATTGATTAGGAGAATGTCCAAACTCTATCTATGCACACGAGTGATTTCCATATGATGCATGGTTGGATACAACTGTTGCTATTAATTACTGTAGTAGGTTGCATGCATCTATATATAGAATCATCAATCGTTATCATTTGATTATTATTGTATTTAATATGTCTATTTTATATCCTATATTTTTTGTTTATATATTTAAGATTTCTGGATTAAATTACAAGAATTAAAAAAAAGTTAATTATAATATTAAATTTGTTGATAATTAGAATAATTTTTATTGGTTTATTTTTGTAGAGAGATAATTAATTTATATTTATCGTAATATATATTTATGGCAATGGTAGCATTGTACATCCAATCCAACTGCATTTGGCTTCACAATTGAAAGAGCTCTAATTTTTTATTTATAATATAATAAAATGACAATGAATTTTTTTATTTTTAAAAAAAATACGGTTTTATACTCTCTTTGGTAAAATTAATTTATAATTGATAGTTGTTAAACTAATTGAAGTGTTTGATAAAGTAGTGGTTCAATTAACTTAAAATTTAAGATGATATAAAAATATTTTCTTATATAAAAATAAATTTTATTAATTAATACTAAAAATATTTTAAAAGTAGTTATTTGAATTTAATCTTTTTTATTGATTTAAAATTTATCAATCTAATGTATTTTTTATTTATTTTATATTA
>JBBPBT010000941.1:1450432-1474407 GCA_037974875.1 Cicer bijugum | reverse complement strand
ATTTTAATTATTTTTTATTTATTAAATAATCAATAACTCACTTATTAATTAAATAATATTAAGTGTTAATTTAATTACAAAATAGGATTGAGTTGTCAAAATAATATAACATATTATTTATTTTGACACATCGACTCAAACACGTTCACTTTGATATTTTGTTTGACTTTATTATAAAAATCTATATATTTTTTTTAAATCTTTTTAGTATTATTATTTAATTACATTAATAATGTTTTATTATTATTATTATTAATATTATTTAATTTTTGTTTGTTTCTTATATCAGAATAAAAATATGAGAGATTTGTTAAGAAAATATATTATTATTTTATTAGCAAAATATTAGAGAGAGTTTATTTTGACACATTTAGTCAATTGTAACTTGATGAAACAAAACAAATGATTATCAGGATACGACATTCTATTAAGGAATAATATTTTTTTTTCTTCACATCAGTCGCATCCTCAACCCCATATTGTTATCAGAGACTAAAAAAATACGACGTTTCTGTATTTATTGTTCGTAAGGATGGGAATAGGATAGACCGTCCGTAGGAGCCTATGGCCTAGCCTACTTATGGTCTGACCTGGCCTAACCTATTTAATAAAAAGACTAGGCTCAGACTATTTTTAAAGCCTATTTATTTAAATAGGTCAGACTCAAGTTTATAAAAAAGCCTATTAGGCCTGACAGACCGGCCTATATATATTTATTATTTATTAATATTATTTTTTATTATTATATTAATAATATTATTTTCTATTTTAAATTCTATCAATTAAACCATCATTTAGTAATCATTCTATATTCAGTAGTCATTCCATATTCGGTAGCGGTTTTATATTTAGTAGTCGTTTCATATTTGGTAACCGTTCAATTAGTTAATCACTCAGTAATTGTTCCTTATTTATTTAAGAGGTAATAATGGTTGCGTCTAAAAAGGCTTCCAGGTCAGGCCACACTATTAAAAAGGTCAGGTCAAGCCGAAAAAACAGTCTATGATAGGTCGTAGGCCAGACTTAGGCCGAAAAAATAAATACCAGACTCATGTCTTTCAAAGCCTGACCTGACCTATTCCCACCCCTAATTATTCGAATCATGACATTTTAATCACACAAAAAAAAGAATATAAAAAAAAAATCTCAATTGGTTGAGTAAAAAATAAATAAATCCACTGATCAATTCAACGTGTCCATATATATCAAATTAGTACGTTTCTAGTTATAAGACAATTTTTATCAATGCACAAACATTAAAAATAATATTTTTTTAAATTAAATGTCAATTATGTACATTTTCTATTTAAAATTATTCTTCTTTAATTATTGATTATTGAGAGAGAGAAATAAACGATCTTATAATTATTTCATTTAATTATAAGTATTTTTGTAAAAAATAATTAATGCATATAATTTGAAAATAAATCTTATAAAAAGGACAAGAAAATTATACAATAGAATTTTACATAAAATAGTATGAGGTAGTATGCTATAACTTACTCTATCCCAGAACTGTAGGGTTCGATTGACGAGATAAGAGACATAATAAGAATTAATTATCATATTATGTCTGAATCTAATATTTAATTAACCAAGATAATATGATATGTTAATTTAAAATTCTATCATATGTTGTCTTTTTAGTTAAAAGTTTTATCATAAATATGAGCTGAATTATAAAAACCAACATGATAGTTTACTCAATTGCTTTTATAAAATATAATTTAAAATATAAATTGAAATATAATAAAACATAAATATAAAAATAATTCATAAAGTATAATCTAAAATATAAAAATAATTTATGAAATATAATCTAAAATACAAATATTTATAGGGATGTGAATCAAATTAAAAAGGTTACGAGGAACAAAATAAAAAAAGTTTATAATTGCAAGGACCAACAATATTTAAATTTATCTCTAATCGTGTTGGCATTGATATCTCTATCAGCGATGATGAAGGAAATTTTGTTTTAACCAAAACCGAATGGTTCACACCCATCTCCTCAGTCACTAGTCACTGCAGAAGAAACACTTGAGTTATTAAGTGCTTTAAAGTGGATCCATTATCTTCAACTTGAATTAGTGAATTTTGAATTAGATTCAAATGATGTTGTTGATAACTTTCATTCCATCAAAGAAAACAAGACCAAATTAGGTGTTATTATCTCTTATTGTTGAGCTATATATATTCCACTCTCATTTTAGAAACTCTAAAATTGAGTTGTTATGAGACAAACAAATAAAACGACTTATACCCTAGTAAGGGTAGTCACATCTATAGTTAGTCTTGATATCTTTATTGATATTCCAAAATGTATTCATGATATTACTATTAATGAAATGCTATAAACATTTTTTAGTAAAAAAAAAGGCAAATTAATTCCTAGATTTTGCAAATTGGCAAACACATCCTTAAAATTATAAAATATCAAAATTAAAGTAGTTTTTAAGTAAACTTTTGTTATTAGATATTTTGATGTGACAATATAAATGAATATTTGACTTATTAACGTTGACCTCACATCAATGTCATCTTTTTGAAGATAAAACTGTTAATGAAAGTTTTATTTTCTCAAAGACAAATTTATGAGTAATTGTAACTATATATGGAATAATTATTGGCACATGCACTTTGTGTAGTCAATTATATTTAATTGAATACATAGCGCTCACTGATCATACTGAAAATACCATGACACAAGAATAAAGTTAAGAAAATTGATGAAACTGCTCACATATATATAATTGTGATAAGGAACTGCTGACCTTTCACTTACATGAAAGCAAATCTTTGAGAAAATTATTACTCGAAAAGTCTACCATCATAGATAGAGAAACTTTTGTGTGGTGGCAAGATTTTATATATAAAATTTGGTAAATTCAAAAAAAAAATATATAAAAAGTGAAGAAAAAAATTAACTAATTAAATGATATGATACAAGTGAAGAAATCTACTTCAATTGTCCTAGCTATATGGCTTATTGTTTACAAATTTTGGCAATTATTTTGTTATCCTAGTTGATTCATTTTTTTTTTCAAAACAAAATAACAGTGAGATATTAACTTAATTTGATCGAAGACGATTCAAAGTAAATATTTCCAACTCAACCTCATTTTAGATTAGAATAGAAAATAAACAATACCGCACAAAAATAACAAATAATATAATTTAAATTTATAAACAATTAAATTATAGATAAAACACGCAAAAATTTACAATATGTGTAATACATATTTATTAAATAAAATAAAAGAATAAAATAATTTAATGGAATAATTATAGATAAAAAAAAATAGTTTTAAATCACCCATATGATGACCGAAGAAGTGAAGGGAATAATTTTTTTTATGCAGGCAGCTACCCTTTCGGTCTTATAGTTGGTGAGCCTTTATAGATCATCCAACTTCAAAACAATAGAATTTAATATACTATTTGAGTATGAAATAATATGTAATTTTTGTTTAGAGTAGAATAAACCAAAACATCTATGTATTAAAAAGAAAATATATTTTTTGAATAAATATATATATATATATATATGCTAATTTTGTTGTATTACAAAGAAAAAGGTAAAATTTTGTTGACTAATACAATCTATTCAATATATATTAAAATATGATACTATTGATGAATTTTTTTAACTTTAGAGATACAATCTTCATCTTTAACATTTTTTTTACTTATAATTGATTTATTCAAATTTTTTATTTCCTTTGAAGTGTTCATTTCAATAATATATTTATTAAATAGTTCAACATTTCTTTATTGTAAAAGTTGTACGTTTAACTATAATATATATTTTTTTCATTATATTTTTAACATTTTCAATGTTACAAATGAATCATAAAAATTATTTTATGTAAAAAGTAGGTTAACATCAGACTAATCAGGTGTATACTTAAAGAAGATAGTTCATTTCAACGAAAATATGGATACATATTCATAAAGATTCACAAAGAGGTGTATAGTCTTAACCAATAGTCGATTTTGAGCGTATATCAAAGACATCTTAAGATAAAGGTTATACTATTTTCTTAAGTTTTAGTCAAGCAATAGTTAATGTCATCTTATACAAGTAATTGGTTTTACAATATCACTATATATACACCAACCTAAAAGTGAATTGCTCAACTTGACAGTAAAAAGTGAATAATTTCACATCCTTCAAGATTTTTTTTATATACTCTAAGAGTTTATATATAACTTAGTAGAGAATAATTCTTGTGTGGACACAATAATTTAAACACAATATTTATAAACACACATAAAAGAAAAAAAAAGTAGAAAAATAATAATTAAATAATTTATAATTTTAAAATAATTAAAAGAAATTTAATTTTTTGTGTGTGTCCAAATTCTCGTGTCTACAAAGAATTTCTCCTTAGTAGAACAACTTATCATTGTGACTCAAAAAATTAATAAATTTAAGCATGTTAAGATGGAGAAATTTTAGTAAAGAAAACTTTGTCGATAAACTCAGTTGTAAAAATGAAATGTAAATTTTTGAATAATTGATATTGAGTATAAATGTATGTTTGAATAGGTAGTGAACTTGGAAAATTTATAGTAATTTTGTTTAATCTTTAAAAGGTAGCTTTTGTTAAAATCGATGTAGCTCCATAATTTTGTCAATCCAAACATGTATTGAGTGATAATGTGTGTCCAGTTGTGTACTATATCATTCATCCATTCATTCATGAGTAGTTGTTTATTAAAAACAATGTTTATAATAGTATTTTAAAACATTGCAATAATTCTTCACATATGCAAATATAGCTTATAAATATACATGGAAGAAAAATTACAAAGTAAAATAGAAAATTTTTGAGTTTGAAAAGTCTTAAATAATAATAATTATTATTATAATCATAGTAATAATACTTTTTTTATAACAAAAATGTTATTTACACAAAACTTTCAAGTCAAATGAAATTTTGATTCATCAATAATTGGTATGAACTTTGTATTTAAATTTGAAATAAATATTATAACTGCAAACAAATTTTATATCTAGTCATTTGGATATGAAGCAATTTTAATTACTTTAACTATTGTTTCGTCTAAATAATTAGAATGTGAAATAAAATTTCTAAATAATTATTTATCATGGTTAAGAAACATCAAGAGTGGGTTACTAAAAATTATAGACAAGAATAGTTTGTTGATGTTTAAGTCATAGAAAATTTTGAGAAGTGAAATAGTTAAAAGTTATTCATTTTCATATAAATATCTTTAGTATTCTTCATTTTTATTTTGTTTTGATTATGATATGCATTTTTTTAATTATAAAAAAAAATGCTATGAAAGATGCATTCAATATCTTAGGAAAAATATTCACTTTCTGTATATGGTATTCAACAAAAATGACAACAAATGAAAAATGTTAATGAAGCATTTGTGCACCAAGATTGTGCCACATATTGAAATGGGTGTGTCTTTGTTGCACTTTATAATGTTTTTATCAATTAGTAAGTGATTTGAACCTAATGCAAAATGGTGGTTGAAAATCAATAGATGAATCTTTATGTGTGATAAACAATGCATTAAAGATATTAAGTAGTTTGTTATTTTTTGTGTGAGTTATTGAAATGATGATAAATGACCAATGTCTTCAAATGTATTGATTAAAATTGAAGTTCATAAACATATTAAATAATTGCACGTGAAATGGTTTATGTTATATTACATATTGGTGAAATAAAATAGAATGGAAGCAAAACATGAAAGAAATAGTATGCTTTTGAATGTATTGCATCATAGTTTTGTTGAGTTGACAAATTTTGAAATATGTGACATACATATAAAAATAATGTGCTTTTGAATGTATCACATTAGAATTTTCGTGAGTTGACAAATTTTAGAATATGTGGCATACATATAGAGGAGTTGTCCCCGATGGAATTCAAGATTCTGTTTTAAAATATTATAATAGAAGATTTTATAACGCTACCAATGGAAGTTGGTTCTAACAAAAGAGGCTAGACTTTGACAACATGGTGAATCTATGTTCAAATCCCTACTGAAAGAGGCATTCACATTTAATATCTGACGTCTTGAACAAAATTATCTATAGTGGAAGAAATTTATAAAAAATTAAAAAATAAAATAAAAAATTATATTACTAGTTTAACTTTTGATAGGTGCTTAGTCTTCATAGTCATTTGATCAAAGGTTCGATTTGTAATTAGTGTGTATAAAAAATATAGTTAAAAAATGTCAACACCTTTAATGAATTCTAATTATTTTGAGAGATTAATTTTTTTTCATTTACACATAAAATGGTGATTTGAAAAACTTATTTAACTTTTTCTAAAATGGCAAAATATAGGGTTCTTCTACATTCCAAAAACATCACACGATCTTGTACACAAAATTCTACCATAATCATAGACAAGAGAAACTTTTGAATGATCACATGATTTTATACAAAAATTTAGACATACTTAATAAAAATAAAAATAATGATGATAAAATCATCTCAAAATAATTGACCTTTGAATGTCCAATGAACTTCTTTCCAAATTATCATCTTTAATTAATATTACTTGCATAATTTTTAATGCAATATTTTTATGATGTATTTATGACATTAATAATATATTAATATCTAATAAAAATATTTAATAAAAATAATATTTTCTTTTATTTATAAACTTTTTAATATGGATAAAATTATCAAATAATTCTATTATTTTGGGACAGAAAAAATATATGGAACTCACCAAATTTATATATAATCCACATATTTTAGTGGAACCAATGTAAATTATATCAATTAAATAACATATATTAAAAAATGTGTTAAATAATTTATTATTAATGTAGTACCTCAATTTTGTCCTACAAATTAAAAATAATTTAAATAAATATTTATCTAAAAATTATAAAATTTATATTGGTTTTATTACATTACATTTAAAATAAATAAATAAAAACCAAGGAAAACAAAAAAATATAAAAATATATTCCCTCTTTCTATTCCTCTACTAATATTGTAAAAAACAGTGAGGTTGCTTGATAATATTGCAAAAAACAGTGAAGTTGTTTGATAATGTTGTAAAAACCAGTGTAAGATTCAGAGCTTAACTTTATATAATGGACACAATCGTGGCCTGTTTTTGTCTATATATTGAAACAAAAAATCAATCAGAAAAGGGAGAAAACACTAAACACATATTCTAAATGTTGAAATAGAGAGGAGAGTTTCTTTTTTTGTTAAGAGAGTTCGATCTTAAACACTAAAACAGAGGAAGATGGAATTTTTATTATTGTTATTCAAACAAACAGAGGAACAACTTGAAGAAGGGTGAAGGTATTTTCGTTTTTTTTCATTTACATTTCCTAGTAATAAAAGTTATTATTGTTATAGATTTGATTGAGAAGTATTAGAAAGATAGAAAGGATAGGACTCGGACCTTGTTTGTTTTGACCGCCGTTTTCTTTCTTTTGGATGCGCCGCTCATCCTTCTTCATTATGCCGTTTTCTTTCTTTTGGACGGCCGCTCATCCTTCTTCATCATTCTGCCTGGTTTGTTTTCCTTAGGGTTTGTTTTTACATATTAGGGTTTTAAAGATTGGGCCATGATATTTTATGCATTCCATTTGCATTTCTTTTTTCCTTTGTAGGCCCAATATGTTTTTATCATGCTTTTTTTTTTCCTTTTATTTTAATAAAACATTTATATTTGAATTTAATATAAAAATAACTTTTTTTTTTCATTTTTTTATTCTTTTATTTATTTATTTTATTTATTTTATTGCTTTATTAAAAATTAATTAGATGAGACATCTTTTTAATCCTTGAGTTATTAGAACACAAATTGTGACAATTTGATGGTTCTAAATCTCATAATCACAAATAAATTAATAAACTACAGAATCATAAACAAATAAATCATAAAAATTATTTAAATCTTTTAATCTCGGAGTAACATAATACAAATTATATATTTTGATAACTCTAAAATTTATTTTTAAAAATTTATTTAATTATTATTATTATTATTATTTAATCTTGGAGTTGTTAAGATACAAATTAAACTATTTGTTTGTTTTGAAATTCAATTTAAAAATAAAAAAGTAAAAATATTCTTAAGAGGATTAAATTAGATGTGACATCTTTTTTACTCTTTGAATTTTGATACACGAGTTGTACAACTCGACCGTCTTAAAATTCATATTTTAAAATAATTATTCAAATCAAGCAAGTTTTCGTTATGTTCGTCAAAATTAACTTTTTTTTTATTAAAATGCAATCAACACATCCGCATTTTCTACCAAGAACTACGTAGCTTTGATTTCTCCATCGCACCGGGAGATACGTAGGAGCAAGATCACACTCTTGTCAAGCACAATAATAAAAAACTTTTTTTTCTCTTTTTAACACGCTTTTATTTCAAGAAAATCATATTTATAAAAAATAATTTATATTCATAATTAATAATAAACAAAAATAAGTATATTTAAGTTGATATAATTTTGCACAATTAATTATAGATAACCGTTTTTTAGCGGATGTCGTAGGGTGCTAATACCTTCCCTACGCATAATCGACTCCCGAATTCAAAATTTGGTATCAAAGACCATTTTTATATTTTTTTATATTTTTAAGGGTTTCCCAATATTTTCCCTATTTTAAAATAAATTTTTGTGGCGACTCCATTGAATTCGAGAAAAAACTCGAAATTTTAGGCCGCGACAGCTGGCGACTCCGCTGGGGAAATTTAGAGAGTCAAGACTAACAAATTAATTGTGCATAATATTTTTTTTAACTTTCTCGATATTTGTTTATTTTTTTTTTTCATTTTCTTTATGTGTTTATTATTTTTTTAATAAGTATTAGCTAACATTATAATATTCTTTTAAGCTAGTAAATTATTTTTATTTTATTTTATTTTATTTATCTATTTATTTTGTATATGTATATGTTTTGTTAGTATTATGGATTTATTGAATTATGCTTATTCTATGCCTACACTTTTTTTAAGACACACACTTATGAGTGGAACCTTATACCTGGGTTTGAACAAAACTTAAGTTTAGATTCGAGATTGCGTAGTGGTAACCTTCTGGATGTAAATCCTGTTTGGTTAGCATGAAGATCTCACCTAGAGTTTGATCCTGTTGAGGTTATTGTCACTCCAAATAGTTTACCTATTGTTGTTGGCAATATTCCAAAATATGATTATTGGCTCTAGGAACCGTGTTTAGAACCATAGAGCCTCGCTTGTGAGAATTTCACTACATAAGTCAATAGACCCTTTCATTCTAAGAATATCCGTAAAAAACCAATAAATTATTTCATATATTCAAGAGTTAATATATATATATATATATATATATATATATATATATATATATATTAGTTTCATTCATACCTCATGACATTTTTTTTTCTCTCTTTCTAAGGAAAAATAAAACATAATAGCATTTTGCATAAATTTTCAGGATTTTTGGGGAATCATACAAATCTTAGTCACGTGTTATTTAAGTGGACAATGGGATCAGAAAAGAGGAAAACCTTACTTTTAAAGTTCAAGCAACCTGATTTGAAAAGTTTAAGAGACATCAACAATCAAATGAAAACTATACAACGTGATAGTTTCTTTCTCAAATATGGGAAGATCCTAAATCTCTTGGCAATAAATGTGCAAACAGGGGCCCTCACGGCTTTGGCTCTGTATTACGACCCTCTCTTAAGATGTTTCACCTTTCAAGACTTTCAGTTGGCCCCGACATTAGAGGAATTTGAACGAATATTGGGTTACCCCTTAGAGAAAGGAAATCCTTATCGATATATTGGGCAACCATCGAAGTTGGAAACAATTGCTGAAGTGTTGAAGATCGACATAAGAGAGTTGGCAAATACAAAAGAGAAAAAAGGGGATATTCCGGGGTTTTCAAGAAAATATCTAGAGCAAAAGTGCCAAGATTTAGCCGATAAAGAAGAATGGAGTACTTTTATAGATGTTTTGGCCCTCATTATCTATGGTATTGATTTATTCCCAAACCTTGATAACTTTATAGATTTTGCTGCCATAAATGTCTTCTTAGTTTTTAATAAACATAAACAAAACCCAGTTCCCGCGATTCTAGCTGATATATACTATTCTCTGCACATGCGACATGAGAAGAAAGGGGGAACAATTTTGTGTTGTGTTCCAGTGTTGTATAATTGGTTTGTGTCTCACATGTTCAAGAAAGGGTATCATGTTGGGATTAAGAGTAATCATGAATGGGCTCAGAGTATAGCTAGCCTTACTGGGGATACAGTTTCATGGTACTATAGAGAACAAGGGGTGGAAGAGGTAATATGCCAATGCGGAGATTTTCCAAATGTACCTCTCATGGGAACAAAGGGATGTATTAATTACAATCCAATGGTAGCTCTGAGACAACTTGGCTACCCTATGTTGGATAAACCCGATGACAACTCATTAGAAGCTTTTGTTTTGCACAATACGGGTATAATAGACCCACCAACGTTGAGAAGGATAAGTCGAGCTTGGGAAAAGGTCATTAGAAAAGGAAAAGTATTTGGATGCAGAAGTTGCAGCACAAAAGAACCCTACCGACAATGGCTCAAAAATAGAGTCCAAGAAATCAAGTTGCCTTTCTACAGTACACCTTCGAGTGATCAGGAAATATCTGAACCTACTCTTGCTACCAATGAAGAGATAGAAGAACTCAAATCATTATTGTTGAAATCCGAAGAGGAGAAAAAAGAGCTAGAAGCGAAATTAGAAAAAGTCTCCCAAGAGAATGAGAACTTACAATCAGAAAACACTTGTAAAAGTCAGTTTATTGAAAGAAGTAACAAGAGGTTGAAAGTTGAAAAAGGAAATAAACTTGACATACAAGATTGTTTGAGAGGTGCAAATGAAGAATTAGATGTGCGAAGGCAAGAAAGGAATGCAGCTATCAAAGAGGCCTATATGTGGAAGCAGTTGTGGACAAAATCAGCAAGCTCTGAGAAGAAGATAAAAAAAGAGTTTGAAGATTTAAAGAAACAACTGAAAGAAATGGTAGTTGAGTATGAGAGTCAAGTAAGGAATGAGAGGCAGCATAATGAAGAAATTGAAGAATTACTCTCAAAACATCAAGACGCACTAAAAATAGAAATGGAGAATTCTAGTGAGCTGAAGAATTACATTGATTACCAAGAAAAGATCTATGGTGACCTAAAGGACGAAACCATATATTGGGAGGATCAATTTATGATGTTGCTAGGTCAATTAAAGAATCAAGAGATCTATAAAGAGCTGGAAGATAAAGGAAGACATTGGAAAGACTGTTTTTCAAAATTGGCCATGCTAGCTAATCAGGCAATCATAAAAATTCTAAAACACTTAAGAGAGATTGATGCAATCATGCACCCACTCAATACTCCAATCAAAGTCTACAAGTTCTTCGAATATTGCAAACATTTAGTAGAAGAATTGGAGGAGAAAATCGGTTGTCCTATTGGAAAAGATGATTGAAATACCATAGTCGATGTAGCTTTTTAATTAAAATGCAATGTACTTTTTCTCACCAATGAAGGATTTGCTGTTTTGTTTATCAATTCTCATGTTCTTCTTTCATTAATAATTCGTGCAAGACTTATGATTCCCCAACATCCACATAAAAAAAGGAGATAATAATTGCATTTCATTCATGTTTAATACATACTCATAAATTTTTTATTAAAAAAAAATAGAAAAAATCAATAAAGCTGTTTCCCCGACATCCTTATCGGACTCGTGCAAACTCAAAGATCATGGAAGAACTTGAGCAAAATCAAGAGGTGATGAGAATGAATGTCAACCAATTAAAGGACAAGGTTGATCAAATCTTAGAAGCTATACAGGCTTTGTCAAGGAAGGAGAACATAGATGAGAATCCTCCAGCTGTAAATGAAGAACAACAAACCACTCATTCTCACCCACCAGGCTTTACACCGACTATCCAACAACCTCGTACAACAACTAAACAATTTCCTATGTACGGTCTTCCACCTGGTTATACTCCACCCTTAGTCGTCAACCCCATGGAAAACAACCCAAACCACTTAAATCCCCAAAACACTCTACCCTCGGAAAATACTCCATATATTGCACCCCCAAGTACCCAATTTCGATGCTAATGGGAATTGGCATCAACCTCACATTGGGGATGATACACAATCAAAGGAAAAATTCCAGGTTTTGGAAGAGAGAATAAAAGCTATTGAGGGGTATAATGTTTATGGCCTCGAAGCTTTCGATATGTGCTTGGTTCCTGATGTGACTATCCCTCCCAAATTCAAGATTCCTGACTTTGAAAAATACAAGGGAAACACATGTCCTAAAAATCATCTAACTATGTATTGCAGAAAAATGGCATCTCATGCTCATAACGATAAACTTCTCATTCACTTTTTCCAAGACAGTCTGAGTGGGGCATCGTTAAGTTGGTATATGCATCTTGAGCGAAATCAAATTCGTTCATGGAAAGACCTAGCTGATGCCTTTTTGAAGCAATACAGGTACAACATTGACATGGCCCCTGATAGAATCCAATTGCAAAATTCCTTGAAAAAGGACAATGAAGCTTTCAAAGAATACGCACAACGGTGGAGGGAAATGGCATCACAAGTAAAACCTCCATTATCTGAAAGAGAAATGGTGGGTATGTTTATGGATACTCTCCAGTCGCCTTTTTACGACAAGATGATAGGGAGTATATCATCAAATTTTTCTGACCTTGTCATGATAGGAGAAAGGATAGAAAGCGGGATGAGGAGTGGCAAGATCGTTTGTACAGCAACTAGCGTGAAACGACCCCAACCGACATTCACAAAAAAGAGAGAGGGGGATGCCAATGCTGTAATGATAAGCCCTAGAGTCTCTTATTTTCCACCCATCAATTCTTATCGACCCCCAAATTTCCAGCCCCCGATACCACAAACTCCTTACATCCCTTATCCATATGTGGCCGCAACTACACAAGTTTCATACTCTCAATATCACCCTTCAAGACCACCTTTTTATCAACCACCACCGACCATATTTTCCCCACAAAATCAATGGAACCAGAACCCAATCTCAAATCACTATAGACCATCTGTCAATCGAGAAAAAAGGATAACCCGTTTTGATCCAATTCCCGTCACATATAGCCAATTGTTGCCCCATTTACTTCAAAATTCAATGGTAGTAATAAGACCAATGAATCCTCTTGAACCACCATTTCCAAAATGGTATAATCCGAATTCCAAATGTGAATATCATGCAGGAGCCGTTGGGCATTCCATTGAAGATTGTCAAGCCCTAAAATCTAAAGTGCAAGAATTGATTAATTCCAAATGGCTTACCTTCAATGAAGACGGTCCCAACATAGGGAGTAATCCTTTACCGGGCCACAGGGATGCCTCTGTCAATGCCATTGAAGATGGGATAGACCAATATGCAACAGATGGTCGTGTGTTCACCATGGGATCATGTATGGAAAGTAGTATATCTTTCCTAAAACCATTGGAAATTCTTTACAAAAAGGAAAATCTTAAGCCAACTCCTAGCAAGCCAAATGCAATAATTGTGCAACCACCGACCCCTTTTCCTTATGGAAATACCAAGGCAGTACCGTGGAAATACGAAGTCACATCCCATTTGGCCAATCATCAACTAAGTGATGGTTGTGAACCTAAAGGAATTGATGTCACTAACATCTCAGGGATTGGTGGAATGACTCGGAGTGGTCGAGTATACACTCCTGAACAACTTAGGAAAAAGGAGGTTCATGGGGAAAAAGGGAAAGAAGATATGTATCATGCCATAAAAAGACAAGAGACCAGTAAAAAGACGGTATTTGAAGAAGAAGCTAATGAATTTTTGAAGTTTATCAAGCAAAGTGAATATAAAGTGGTGGATCAGCTAAATCAAACCCCTTCCAAGATATCAGTTCTCTCCTTGTTATTAAACTCTGAAGCACATAGAAGAGCACTAATGAAAGTTTTAAATGAGGCCCATGTTACTCACGATATCACTGTCGATCAATTTGATGGAGTTGTCGGTAACATCACTGCTAGTAGTTGCATGAGTTTTAGTGATAATGAATTACCAACTGAAGGGACAGAGCATAATGAAGCACTACACATCTCTGTGAGGTGTCACGATCATATTCTTGCACGAGTGCTAATAGATAATGGTTCATCATTAAATGTCATGCCTAAATCAACACTGTCAAAACTATTTGTTGAGGGAGCCTGTTTGAAGCCTAGTGCTTTGGTGGTGAAAGCATTTGATGGATCTAGAAGACAAGTTGTTGGTGAGATTGACCTGCCAATTCAAATCGGACCCCACATCTTTGGGATAACCTTCCAAGTAATGGATATTAAACCAGCGTACAGTTGTCTTTTAGGGAGACCATGGATTCATGCTGCTGGAGCAGTGACATCTACCCTCCATCAAAAGCTAAAGTTTATAGTGAACAATAAACTGATAATAATATCTGGGGAAGAAGATATGATAGTAAGTCATTTATCTTCTACAGGCTACATTGAAAACACGAAGGAAGCCATAGAGACTTCCTTTCAAGCATTAGAAATTGCCAATGCCGTCGTCATGGGTGAAGAATATCGTTTAAAAGAACCAAAACTATCTACCACATCATTGAAGTTTACCAAATCTATGTTGGAAGAAGGAGTTTTTGTTAATTTGGGAAAGTTGATAGAAATAGCCGAAAAGAACAATAGGTATGAGTTGGGATATGTACCTACTCAAGCTGATAAAGAGAAGGTTGCGAAGGGAAAAAGAGAAAACTAGACACCGAATTCACAGAAGATTCCTAATTGTGACATTCGCGAAACTTTTCAAAGTGTCGGAATAATATATGCTCATCAAGTGGCTGTTACAGAAGAGGATCATGTTGATGATGACACCCTCAAGCTAGTGTACCCTTATTCTCCAAACACCAGTCTCAACAATTGGAAGATCCTCGAGTTTCCCATGTCTGTTAATTCATGTTCAAAGTAATTATGTATTTTTTAACTCCTTTTGATATGCCCAAGGCTATAAGGATAATTAACTAGGGCATATGTATTTTAATTCCGTACTTATTATAAATAAATGCATTTTCCTAAATTCTCCAATTGGTTTTGTCTTTCTCTTTTCTTTTTTGGACAATCCTTATTCATTTTTTTCCCTTTAATTTAAACAATGCAGAGTCGAAAACGAATATGTTGAAAATGGCAGCGCTAGAACCCTTTCTTGTAATTTTGAATGTCTGATTAATCACGCTGATGAGGATTGTGAAGATGACTGTGAGCCTCCCCCAGAACTAGAAAAGTTAATTGAACAGGAAGCTAAGATAATCCAACCCTATCAAGAACCTGTTGAGGTGATCAACTTAGGGAATGAACATGATAAGAAAGAAGTTAAAATTGGTATGTCTCTGAAAGAAAGTGAACGAGAAAAGTTGGTTAAACTTTTATTTGATTATGTGGATGTCTTTGCATGGTCATATCAGGATATGCCTGGGCTAGATACTAACATAGTTGAACACAAGCTACCACTCAAGCCTGAATATGCTCCAATTAAACAAAAATTGAGGAGGATGAGACTTGATATGTCACTTAAAATTATAGAAGAGTTCAAAAAGCAATTTGATGTTGGTTTCTTAGCAGTAGCAAAATATCCTCAATGGGTGGCTAATATTGTACCAGTTCCAAAAAAAGATGGAAAGGTTCGAATGTGTGTTGACTATTGGGATTTAAATAATGCTAGTCCTAAAGACGATTTTCCTCTGCCTCATATTGATGTCTTGGTGGATAGCACTGCTCAATACTCTCTTTTCTCCTTTGTGGATGGTTTCTCAGGATATAATCAAATCAAGATGGCTCCCAAAGATATGGAAAAAACTACATTCATCACACAATGGGGAACTTTCTGCTATAAAGTGATGCCATTTGGATTGAAGAATGCCGGGGCAACCTATCAAAGAGCAATGGTAACTTTGTTTCATGACATGATGCATAAGGAAATAGAGGTTTACGTGGATGATATGATTGCAAAATCTCAAACCGAAGAAGATCATGTTGTTAACCTTCGAAAGTTATTTGAGCGACTAAGGAAGTTCAGACTCCGTTTAAACCCTACTAAATGCACCTTTGGTGTAAGATCAGGAAAATTACTTGGGTTTATCGTTAGTCAAAAAGGGATAGAAGTGGACCTAGATAAAGTAAGAGCAATACAAGAAATGTCAGCTCCACGCACAGAAAAAGAAGTTTGTGGCTTCTTGGGTAGATTGAATTACATTGCGAGGTTTATATTGCATCTCACCGCTACATGTGAGCCAATTTTTAAATTGTTGCGCAAAGACCAAAAAGTTGAGTGGAATGATAATTGTCAAAAGGCTTTCGAAAAGATTAAACAGTACTTGTCAAAACCTCCCGTCTTAGTACCTCCAGTTCCTGGGAAACCGCTTATTATGTACTTAACAGTACTTGATGAGTCAATGGGCTGTTTACTGGGACAACATGACGAATCTGGTAGGAAAGAACATGCTATTTATTATTTGAGCAAAAAGTTCACCAGTTGTGAAATAAGGTATTCACTGCTTGAACGAACATGTTGCGCATTGGCATGGGCTGCTCGTCGGTTGAGGCAATACATGTTATGTCATACAACTTGGTTGGTGTCTAAAATGGACCCAATTAAGTACATCTTTGAGAAACCTGCTCTTATAGGAAGGATTGCCCGTTGGCAAATGTTGTTATCAGAATACGATTTGGTATATGTTACACAAAAATCTATTAAAGGAAGCGCACTAGCAGAGTATTTGGCCCAACAACCGATGGAAGATTATCAATCAATGCAGTGTGAATTCCCCGATGAAGGCATAATGACTTTAGGTGAAGAGACCAAATCATCTGATAAAGAGAATTGGATGTTGGTGATTGATGGTGCCTCTAATGCGTTGGGGCATGGAATTGGAGCCATTTTGATTTCCCCTGAGAACCAGTTCACTTCATTTACGGCTAGGTTGTGTTTTGATTGTACATACAATATTGTAGAATATGAGGCATGTGTTATGGGCATTAAAGCAGCTATCGAATCAAATGTAAAATTTCTTGAGGTATATGGAGACTCATTGTTGGTCATCCATCAGACGAAAGGAGAGTGGGAAACGCGAGATTCCAAATTGATTCCGTATCACACCCATATCAAAGAATTGACAGAACACTTTGAGAGGATTACTTTTCACCATATCCCTCGAGAAGAAAACCAGTTAGCTGACGCCTTGGCCACTTTGTCGTCAATGTTCAAAATAACCACTAATCAAGACGTACCAATCATAAAGATTCAACAAAGAGATAAACCTGCATATTGCTTATCAATAGAAGAAGAGTTTGATGGCAAGCCGTGGTTTTATGACATCAAATCATATGTTACGAATAAAGAATATCTATTGGGTATTTTAGAGAACGACAAAAGAGTTTTAAGGAGATTTTCAATGAACTTCTTCTTAAGCGGGGATGTGCTTTATAAGAGAAATCATGATATGGTTCTCCTCAGATGTGTGGATAAAGCAGAAGCAGAGAAAATCATTCAAGAGGTTCACGAAGGTTCTTTCAGAACTCATGCAAATGGGCACACAATGGCAAGAAAAATCTTAAGGGCTGGCTACTATTGGTTGACCATGGAGTCCGATTGCTTTAGTCACGTAAAAAAATGTCATAAATGTAAAATCTATGTTGATAAAGTACATGTACCACCCACCTCTTTGAATGTTTTAACATCACCTTGGCCATTTTCAATGTGGGGAATGGATGTTATTGGACTCATTGAGCCTAAGGCTTCAAATGGACACCGGTTTATCCTAGTAGCTATTGATTACTTCACAAAATGGGTTGAAGCTGCTTCTTATGCCACTATGACGAGAAGTGTGGTTGTCAAATTCATCAAAAAAGAATTGATTTGTCGATATGGCTTGCCAAATAAGATAATCACTGACAATGCGACTAATTTGAACAACAAAATGATGAAAGAGTTATGTGATAGTTTCAAAATTCAGCACCATAATTCTTCTCCATATCGTCCAAAAATGAATGGGGCGGTAGAAGCAGCAAACAAAAATATCAAGAAGATCATACAAAAGATGGTGGAGACATATAAGGATTGGCATGAAATGCTTCCATTTGCATTACATGGCTATAGAACTTCTGTTCGTATCTCAACAGGGGCAACTCCTTTCTCGTTGGTGTATGGAATGGAAGCGGTACTTCCCATCGAAGTTGAAATTCCCTCTATCAGAGTCCTTATGGAAACAAAACTAAAGGAGGCAGAGTGGGTTCAATCACGATATGACCAATTGAATCTCATAGAAGAAAAAAGAATGATAGCTTTGTGTCATGGTCAGCTATATCAGAAAAGACTCAAAAAAGCATACGAGAAAAAAGTCCGTCCTCGAGAGTTTAGAGAAGGAGACTTAGTGTTAAAGAAAATATTGCCCATAAAAAAGGATTCTCAGGGAAAGTGGACTCCGAACTACGAAGGACCATATGTTGTAAAAAAAGCTTTCTCTGGGGGAGCTCTAATACTCGCAGAAATGGATGGAGATGAGCTTCCACTTCCCGTAAACTCAGATGCAGCCAAGAAATATTATGCATAAAAAAAAATATATAATAAAAAAAATTGGGCTCGCTAGGTTGAAAACGCAACCTAGGCAAAAATTAGAGCATCCCGATGGATTGAAAACTTGGAAGAGCAGTCCATGCAAATGTTAGGGATAACAAAAAGATCAAACATTTCAAGCTGGGGCAATTATTATTTTTAGAAGTTCTAAATTATAAGAATGACTAGCGTTTGTTATCTCTCCAACTAAAGCTAAACACATTCACCACATTGTAATCCATGTCTCATTAGTTTTGTTTTCAATGTAACGAATGTATATTTTCCAATGATGTCATTCGATGTTGTACCTTACACTGTTTCTAAATTAATTCAGTTTCATTGATTGATTTATTCTAGTATTTTAAAATGTTATTTTATGATAATAAATATTGGAATTGGAAATATGTGAAAATATAAAATAAAAAAGTCTTAAATATTTTGACGCTTGAAAATATATACATGGGAGCTCGAGATATATGGCTGCATAAAAAATTGAAGGGTAAGCATTTTAAATAATTCACATTTGATTGACCTCAAGAAAAAGTGATTACACAAGATATACTAGAGTCATCATTGTTATCGTCGTTGATCCTTTGAATCTTATAAGTGTGTAAAATCGCATAAGGATCGGGGGAACTAAAAAATAATAAATAAATAAGAATTTATCTTCATTGCATGCATCTTACATTTTTTTCAAAAACTCACACATGATTTATGCATCTTCACTCATATTTTACTTATACTCAACAACTTCTTATATCATGCATAATGAATTAATCATGCATATCTTATGTGTATATTTTATTTATATTCAACAACTTTTGTGTCACATTGTTCATTTTACGTTTGCATTGCAATTACCACATACATGCACTTTTTTTTTTTAAAAAAAAAATAATAAAAATAAAAATAAAACAAATTTATCTCATTTTATTTACATTCTAAATTTTAAACTCATATTTGGTTTAGTCATCATTTTATTTTATATCAATCGATCAACGCATCGGTAACCAATCCGAAGATGATCATTTTTATCTACGCCTCGATAAGCAATCCGAGATCATTTTATCTATGTCATTTTATCTATTTCGGTAAGCAATCCGAAGACGATCATTTTTATCTACGCATCGGTAAACAATCCGAGATCATTTTATCTATGTCATTTTATCTATTTCGGTAAGCAATCCGATATCATTTTATCTATGTCATTTTATCTATTTCGGTAAGCAATCCGAGATCATTTTATCTATGTCATTTTATCTATTTCACTAAGCAATCCGAGATCATTTTATTTATGTCATCGGTAATCAATCCGAAGACGATCAGGCTTTTTATTTACTTCCCTAAACCATTGGTCTTAGTCATTTTATTTATTTATTTATTTATTTTTAATCTTTTTTTTATGTCAAATTATTTTACTTTTACCTTTGAAATTATTTTACTTTTACCTCAATTTTGTCCTACAAATTAAAAATAATTTAAATAAATATTTATCTAAAAATTATAAAATTTATATTGGTTTTATTACATTACATTTAAAATAAATAAATAAAAACCAAGGAAAACAAAAAAAATATATTCCCTATTTCTATTCCTCTGCAAGTTCTCTGATAATGTTGAGGTTGCTTGATAATATTGTAAAAAACAGTGAGGTTGCTTGATAATATTGTAAAAAACAGTGAGGTTGCTTGATAATATTGTAAAAAACAGTGAGGTTGCTTGATAATGTTGTAAAAAACAGTGTAAGATCCAGAGCTTAACTTTATACAATGACACAATCGTGGCCTGTTTTTGTCTATATATTGAAACAAAAAATCAATGGGAGAAAACACTAAACACAGATTCTAAATTTTGAAATAGAGAGGAGAGTTTCTTTTTTTGTTAAGAGAGTTCGATCTTAAACACTAAAACAGAGGAAGATCGAATTTTTATCATTGTTATTCAAACAAACAGAGGAACAACTTGAAGAAGGGTGAAGGTATTTTCGTTTTTTCTCATTTACATTTCCTAGTAATAAAAGTTATTATTGTTATAGATTTGATTGAGAAGTATTAGAAAGATAGAAAGGATAGGACTCGAACCTTGTTTGTTTTGACCGCCGTTTTCTTTCTTTTGGATGCGCCGCTCATCCTTCTTCATTATGCCGTTTTCTTTCTTTTGGACGGCTGCTCATCCTTCTTCATCATTCTGCCTGGTTTGTTTTCCTTAGGGTTTGTTTTTACAGATTAGGGTTTTAAAGATTGGGCCATGATATTTTATGCATTCCATTTGCATTTCTTTTTTCCTTTGTAGGCCCAATATGTGTTTTATCATGCTTTTTTTTCCTTTTATTTTAATAAAACATCTATATTTGAATTTAATATAAAAATAACTTTTTTTTCATTTTTTTTTATTCTTTTATTTATTTATTTTATTTATTTTTTTGCTTTATTAAAAATTAATTAGATGTGACATCTTTTTAATCTTTGAGTTATTAGAACACATATTGTGACAATTTGATGGTTCTAAATCTCATAATCACAAATAAATTAATAAACTACAGAATCATAAACAAATAAATCATAAAAATTATTTAAATCTTTTAATCTCGGAGTAACATAATACAAATTATATATTTTGATAACTCTAAAATTTATTTTTAAAAATTTATTTTATTATTATTATTATTATTATTATTATTATTTAATCTTGGAGTTGTTAAGATATAAATTAAACTATTTGTTTGTTTTGAAATTCAATTTAAAAATAAAAAAGTAAAAATATTCTTAAGAGGATTAAATTAGATGTGACATCTTTTTTACTCTTTGAATTTTGATACACGAATTGTACAACTCGACCGTCTTAAAATTCATATTTTAAAATAATTATTCAAATCAAGCAAGTTTTCGTTATGTTCGTCAAAATTAACTTTTTTTATTAAAATGCAATCAACACATCCGCATTTTCTACCAAGAACTACGTAGCTTTGATTTCTCCATCGCACCGGGAGATACGTAGGAGCAAGATCACACTCTTGTCAAGCAATAATAAAAAACTTTTTTTTCTCTTTTTAACACGCTTTTATTTCAAGAAAATCATATTTATAAAAAATAATTTATATTCATAATTAATAATAAACAAAAATAAGTATATTTAAGTTGATATAATTTTTCACAATTAATTATAGATAACCGTTTTTTAGCGATGTCGTAGGGTGCTAATACCTTCCCTACGCATAATCGACTCCCGAATTCAAAATTTGGTATCAAAGACCATTTTTATATTTTTTATATTTTTAAGGGTTTCCCAATATTTTTCCTATTTTAAAATAAATTTTGGTGGCGACTCCATTAAATTCGAGAAAAAACTCGAAATTTTAGACCGCGACAATTAATACTCATTAAATAGTTATACTTTTTATATAATTAAATGATATATTTTTATGCGTGTATAAATTATATGCCAAAAAATTTATGACCAATCGAATATTTTCCTCGAAGATAATGCACGTGATACATGTGAATGTCAAGAAATCCACTTCAATTGTCCTAGCTTTAAGGCTTATTGTTTACGAATTTTGGCATATTTTGTTACTAGTCTATTCAAAATAAGTTTTTTTTTTTTTTTAAAAAAAAGAAAATAATATTGAAGGAATAAACTGAATATAATGAAAGACACAATAAAAAAAAATTCTAACTCAACTTTATTTCTAACTCAATATCACTATTAACACCACAAATATCATAAGTTTTATTCAAACGATAAAATAATAGATAAAATATGAAGAAAATATATATATATATATATATATATATATATATATATATATAAACGTTACTGTCTTAAATAAATTTTAATTATCTCGAAAAATTAATTTCTACATTTATCAAGAAAATATTATTTTAAAAAACACATATATCTTTTTCCATAAAGGCAAAATTATTTGTCCGTAACTACTTACAAATGTTTTTGGGAGTAAGTTGCTCATGCTGAAAAAATATAAGGGCGTCCTTCATTCCAAAAACATCAATTCAACTTCATAGCACTTTTAGATTATACCTAAAGATTCAAAAGAAAAGAGTTCTTCAATCATCAAAATGACAAACCAAAGATCCTAAAGGGTTAGTTAGTCATTCTAAAGAAACAAACCAATTAATTTTTTTGTTGCTTTTTGGCACTAAAAATGAACATACGCCTACAAGTTTGGCATCGAAATCTCCTCATAAATGCTTTCCCACTTAGTACCATATGTTATGATTTAATATTTGCATATTTTGGTGTGACATATTTTGTCGTTTTAAACATCACCATCCAATACCTCACCTCTCAAATCAATCAATCTCAACCGTCTATGCATAATTTCAATTAACAATCGATAGCACCGAACTTTAGTATCCACCTTAATTTAATCTTCATCTATGCCTATAAATATGGAACTTTTATGCCATGCAAAAATCAGTGGTAACTCACAAAGTACCATTCTCTCTATAAAACCACAAAAGCCAATATATAGTACCTACCCAAAAAACTTTATTTCCTAAAAAAAAAATGGACTCTTTGATTTTGCAAGAGACCCATCAAGAAGATTTTGAAATTCAAAACAAGGGTATAGTTGAAAAGCTATACAAAGCACTTTTGGGGCAAGGAACAATGGAAATGGTATCAAAATTGCTAGCAAGTGATCTTGAGTATTGGTTCCATGGTCCACCAAAGTGTCAACACATGATGAAGGTGTTAACAGGGGAAATAGATCACAAAAAAGGGTTTAAATTTGAGCCAAGAAGTGTTACTTCAATTGGTGAGTGTGTTATAATTGAAGGTTGGGAAGGACAAGCTTATTGGGTTCATGTTTGGACATTGAAAAATGGGTTAATTACACAATTTAGAGAGTATTTTAATACATGGCTTGTTGTGAGAGATTTGAGGCCACCAAGATGGGAAGATCATAAGCATCATGATCATAGTATGACATTGTGGAGGAGTCAACCTCGTGATCTTTATCGTCGTTCACTTCCTGGTCTTGTGTTGGCTATTTAGTCACAACACAACTCATTGTTGTGCTAAATTTTATTTGCTATGTCAATGTTTTGTACAATGTATCATGAATTTGGTCCTATGAATTAAAGCATCATTTTCAAATTATTAGCAAGGTTTTTGTTTATCATGTGTATTTGGCTTGTGGATGGATATTATGGTCAATTGTTAAGGAACAAGTTGAAATTTAAAAATGATGAAAGATTAAAGTAGCATATAATATGAATAACAGAGATATGCTGTTAGTGTATATTGCTATTAATCCCTTATCATCTCTTTCTTTCAATTGTTTTTTTTTTTTTTTAAATTTTACCCTTTACC
>JBBPBT010000941.1:1436280-1450026 GCA_037974875.1 Cicer bijugum | reverse complement strand
TCTGGTTTCAGAAAAAATGAAATGATAAAAAAATACTTAAATTGTAAAATAAAAAAAAATTAAAGATATAATTGACATTTTTAAAAAATTATGAAATATAGGTATAAAAATGAGTGTACAAAGTAAATTTTTCTTGTTTTTTTAGTTTCTTGTAGAATCACTTAAAAATGGATACAAGACTAATGAGTCAATATCTATTTAGGCCTAAAACAAATTTTTTGGTTAGGTGTCTTTCAAGACACACACTACAAAATAAAATAAAAAATAATTTTTTTTATTAAAATTAAAATTATATGTATCAATTTGTTAAAATATTTTTATTTTTATTTTATTTTAAAGCAGTACAATACTAGCGAGAATTATTCCTGTCTTTAGAAAGTAGAGAGAAATTAAAGCTCTTGTCGAAAACTCTATTGGCAATTTACGTTCACGATGTCAATTCTCTAGAAAAATAATTGAAAAGTGAAAATGATTATCATCGTTGGTAATGATGGTTACGGTGCTAGTAGGGGTGGGAATAGGCTAGACTAGGCCAGACTTTGAAAGACCTGAACCTGGCCTACGATTTATTTTTTCGGCCTAAGCTTGGCCTACGGCCTATCATAGGCTTTTTTTTCGGCCTAAGTCTGACCTTTTTAATAGTTTGGCCTGGCCTGGAAGCCTTTTTAAAAGCCTTTTTAAACGAATCAATTATTACTTCTTAAACAAATAAGGAACAACTACTAAGTGATTGACTAATTGAATGGTTACAGAATATAAAACGATTACCAAATATAGAACTGCTAACGAATATGGAATGACTACTGAATATCGAATGATTAGTAAGTGATTGTCTAATTGATAGAATTTAAAATAGAAAATAATATTATTAATATAATAATAAAAAATAATATTAATAAATAATAAATATATATAGGCCGGCCTGTTAGGCCTAACAGGCTTTTTTATAAGTCTGAGCTTGACCTATTTAAATAAATAAACTTTAAAAACAGCATGAGTCTAGCCTTTTTATTAAATAGGCCAGACTAGGTCATAAGTAGGCCAGACCATAAGCCCTCCTTATGAACGACCTAGCCTATTCCCATCCTTAGGTGCTAGATAGCATTAATGTTTATATAACCAATAATTTTTGTTTCATGTAATCCAATATATTAAGTTTGGCATAGGCATCATTAACCATCCTTAAAATAAAATGGTCCAAATTTATTCAGTCCACTTTTTCCAAAATTGATAGATTGGATTAACAAAATTTGTAGTGTGCAGTGTTTGTTTAGGTGCTTGAAATACTACTACTAGAAAACGGTGATATTATATATATATATATATTTTTTAAGATTTGTATTTGAGCTTTTATATTTTGTATGTCTCTTATTTTTCAAAACACATTTAATATTTATTTATTTTCTATCAAATTATAAATAAAAATGAATTAATAAAAATTAATGTATTTAATTTAAAATACATCAATTTTTGTTGACTTATTTTTATTTATAATTAAGAATAGAAAGATTAAGGAGTGTCTAATATACACTTCTAAAATTTTATTTTATATTTAAGTTTTAACAAATACTCTTAAGTGTATTTGTTAGTAATTGTCATATTTGTAAAAAATATCTATCTCAAAATAATTATCATATTTTTATTATTTTATTTCAATTGTATCATTAACTAATACAATTTACATCACTCTCAAGTTAATATTCACCACTTTGTATTTATTGTAATAAAAATACATTAATAGATGATAAGAATAAATTAATAAAATCTTATTATCTTTCATTCATTTATAAATAATCAAATACATTAAATATTGTGAGAGGAGGGAGTATTATTTTTAAGCCTTATTGAGACCTAGTATTCAGCTACTACACTGGATTGCTTTTTCAAGAAATCAATTTATGAGCAATGGAAAAACCAAAAAGGATTGGATTTGGACGCTCAGCTACTCTTTTTTCTTTTACTCAAGACTTGACCCGCTGTTCCCTCTCTCATATAATGGAATTAGGGGTATATACTCTCTCGATTCCGAAATCACCATAACATTTTAATAAATATAAATAAAAAGAAAAAATTAGTAAATTAATTATGTTACTCTTATTTAAAAGACAAAATATAAAAACTAAAAGTGACACTCTTAATAATAAAATATGTTTTAACAAATGTAACTAAGGGAGTAACATACTGTTCATATAACAGTCCATAATATAAAGATTGTATACCTTTAAAATTTGAGAAATAATATATTAAAGAACAAGAATAAGTGATGAGCTACTCTCCTTATAGTCTAAATTTTCAGCGTTAAATGGAACCATGATTAAATAGCTAAGTCGATTAGGGCAAGAACATCCCAATAAATATCATTTTTATTTATTTTATAAATTAAAAAATGACTATAAATATTATTAATCAGAGTTAGAGTAAATTATTAGTAAACTTTACTTATATATTTGAGACCAGAATCTTTTTCTTAGAGATAGGAGGGATAACTGAATATGAAATATTTTTGATATTATGATACTAAGGAAGTATTGTCCCGATTGCATTTGAAAACATACAATAGAGGGAAACAAGAGAATGCTAGAATTGGATTATCATAGGCAGCAACTTCCCCATAAAAGTATGCATGCCATCCACTGCTCCGCAATAACTTTTAATAACAATAAACAACATTACATTAAAACAAACCAAACATTCTTTTGAACAAATTTACATGGACCTTTCAGCTCCTAAATCAAGAAGTGTGCGGAAGAATTGATGAGGATACAATGGTGGTTGTTCTGCTAGTGCCTGAAATATGAATAGAATGATAGAGTCAGTTATGGAATACATGATTATTATGATGGATTTGTGTCTTATTACTTGAATTAAGATGCTATAATTTTTTACAGATCCTTATTTGCATCAATTTTAAAATTTAATTTTTGTGTTTAGTAGGCAGCTTATGCATTAAGGCAATTGCTTTTAAATGTCCTAAAACAAATTTTGTATGATGCAAAGCACATAATTTCTGTGACTGCTTTAGAGGAAGAGAAAAAGTCATACACACTTAAAAGGATTGTGCAAGACTCAACCCACAAAAAAAAGATGATCATGAAAGAAAATTAATATTATTAGAAGAATTTACCTGATGAACCAGAACAGTGGAAGGTGTCATTCCAGGCACAGTATTTACCTCTATAATCAATACCTACAAAGTTATGAAAGTTGTCTATGAGTAAGATAAGTCATTGATACACAAATTCCAGGAATTCAACAAACTCAAAAAAATCATTTTTTATAACTGATCTTTTATTAAAAAAAAAAAATATTTTCACCGACAGACAAACACAACAACTTCTGCTTTTTAGAAAATTTCTAAAAAAGAATTTCTAAATTTTTGTATAACAAAATCACTTTTTTTTTATAATCTATAACAAATAAGCCCGTTGTACTTCAAAGAGACAACTCAAAAAACAATTAGGTGAAAGAGAAGGGAGAAAACATGTCTCATCCAGGAATTCAACAAACCTCTCCATTGTCAACATTGACAAATGCATCAATACGTGAAAATCCTTCTAATTGTAGAGTGTTTGCAATCAGTTCAATATGCTGTTTACATATCTGCAAAGCTTTCTCACTACAAAAAGAACAAGAAAAATATCATTCAAAATCACTTGATTAAAACCTACAAAGAATTTATTACGAGTAAGCCAACACAGTATCATTGAACTGTGAAGAAACAACAATCTGTAAAACAGTATAACCATTTTCAAAATTACACGATGGAACATGGCCCAAACTTACCTAAATACATATTACGAAATCATGCTGGCCCAATGAATCAAGAGGTCTAAAGCAAAATTTAAAATGAAGCCTTTTAAAAATACAATAATAACATTGGAGGCATTTCAAATTTAATTATTTTTATAATATTAAACAATTTTTTATGGATATAGTATTAAACAACTTACAAAAAAAAAAATTAAAATACAGTCACATGATTGAGTAATTTTTTATTGAGTAATTTTTTATTGAATTAAATAGTACCAAAATTAGAGAGTGAAATATATACTATAAAAACTAAAACATTAAATACTAAAAAAATTAATAATATTAATTAAATCAACCATCCAACAAATTGTAAAGAACTTAATCATCAGCATATTGTTTGACAGAATTAACTCTTAATGACATACTTATCACAAAAGTCCATCTCTTGTCAATACTAAATTCCAATTTCACTAAGAATGGAGTGATAAACCTTAAAGAACAAAACACAAAAAACATATATGAGACAAATTTTTTTTTTTTTATTGAAATGTAAAATCTCTATTAACATACCTCATAATTGACAAGGGAGGTGGAGTCAGGTTGATACCAGTCCCACCTACAAAGCAATGTACAAAGGATAGAGATAAGTCATTGTGAACAAGAGTAAACATGTAAGCAAAAAATATAGATAAAACTCATAAGAGGCAAATACACACCCCAAGCCATGGGGGTTACAACAATCACAATGACAAAACGGTCAAGTCTTTTCCCACTATTTTGGGTTGAGTAAATGAATCAATTGACACAATTGAGCTCTAGTAGAAAACTATTTCAAGTAACCCTATTAGGTGGTAACCTTTCTCAATGGTTCTCCTAATGTTTTGTTCAGGTTTTTCTCTACCCTTGTGATTTTACTATCTTTTACTTGATACACTCATCATAGTAGCCTGTTAGGAACCTTGAAAGAAATTGAATAAAATTGAACAGAAACAAAGAGAAAGACTTCTCCTCAAAGGTTTGGAAATGGATTCTCTACCTTTGGTGATGAGTGACTTTGGTGACTTTAGTGTATTTTGGAGTAAAATTGGTGATTAAAATTAAGTATTAAAAATTATTTAGATGAGAGAGATAGATACAAAGTCACCAAGGGTTTCCCTTGCGAACTTAACAGTTGCTCTGTTTTTCTTTCCAAATTTACAAATCTCTCTCCTTTCTCCAAATTAAAAATTTATTTAAGCTAGTCCACCCGTCCTTTCATGTTCCAACCTCTCTAGATCCTTTCTACCCTTGCAAGAAAGCCATGTTTTTCACATTAATCTTTTTTAAAAGCCAAAGGTTATATATCTGTGGAGACCAACCTTGGAACTTTTCCTCTAATGACAAAATATCACCAGATTCCTTGACAGTTACACTAGGGCTTAGTGAGTGCATTGATCCACGTTTTCCTATGACGCCGACTGTTATTTCCACCCATCTACTTTGCCCTTTCCACATGAGGTCATGACCTGTCTCATTCTTAAATTTGGATGTCACAACTATTTCGTCCGTCTCTATGAAAGGTTCAAAGATCAAGTGTTCTGGAGGAGGGTTTGGCATCTCAATCATACCATGTGCCTGTACATCAACCAAAAGCAAAGAGATAAAATGTCATTAAATCAAAATTTCAAGTTAGGAACTGAAATCAGTAACTCAATAATTGATAATGCGTATCAAGGAGTAAAAGGAAATATTAAAAATTAATTACAATCAACAAGCTCATCCATGACGACAATGAAGGAACAATTACAATAAATGAATGCAAATTTATCCAGGTTTAAGTTATAACATCTGTAGTGATAATCTTTTGGGTAATATACTCCGCCTCTAAAATTTAACCCTTATCCATCAACAATTGACATATTGATGACTACATGAAGTTATTAATGTCCCTATACCTTTGATAAGCTATTTGGAGGAATCCTTAGGAAACATTCCTCCAGAGCATTGATATATATTGCAAGGTCATTGGAACAACTGCATGAAAAAAGAATGAGCAAGTAAAGTAATTGTTAAAAAAGAATATTTAACGTGTGCTTCTTAAGTAAATAACAGCTAACTAGGAACTAGGGATATAGTTACTCTAATAAAGGATTTGATTGATCCTTTGTTTTATTACTGATTCTATTCTGTGACTATACATAAGAACCATGTGTGGTGATACAACACAAACATTCACATATCTCATCTTACAGTAATGAACATTAATCATTTAGAAGCATGTTATAAGGAAATAATTCACAACTATTCACAACTTTTAAATCACTGATAAAACCAAAAAGGGATGCTAACGAATTTACAAATATACCGTAATCTTGCAACCCCGGTTGAGCATCCATCTTTTGCTGGCTTAACACATAAAGTTTCACACTGTAGCTTCAGGGTGAGGTCATGCCATATATCATTTATGGGCTTATTAAACAGATCATCTTTTCGCCAAACTTCCTTATTTATGGTAAGAACTCCCAAATTTGCAAGCTTTCGATAACAAGATATTAATGTGCAGAGTCAGAAAAATAATTGAAGAGGAGTGTTTATGTTGAATAGAAATAAAGTGATTGAAGAGGAGTGTTTATGTCAAATAGAAATAAAGTGATTGAGGAGGAGTGTTTTATCTTTCAGCAAAAAATGTTTGATTAAGGGAAACGTACATGCTTTACAGCAGCAGAAGTCACAACTTTGTCCATACAAATATTTGATGCCAGTGCACCAGGACCTTCAACAGAAAATAAAAGTGGAGAATAGACAATTAAAATTTAAAAATATACATAATGGTTTCGTGAAGCAAGGGTACAATATAAACAAACCTGTGTAGGGAACTCCTTCAGCATCCAACAAAGATTGAAGTGTGCCATCTTCTCCAATGCCTCCATGTACTATAAGTAGCAATGAACCAACGTCGTAAATGAATAAACAATAAATTTCATAAACCTGAATTCCTTGAAAGTTACTCTGAACATCTAAATCATTAGAAAAGTGTAAAATATAAATAGTGAATATGAAAACCTTCTATCATGCATCAACAAAGAAATTGATGTTGAAAAATTAATCACAGGAAAACACTTGTGCTTTAAATACCTGCAATAAAAACTGTTGCATTGACTTCCTTGGCTAGCTTGATCCACTGCCTTAAAGAAAATTTCTTAGGCAATTCGTCAGCAATATCGAATCCTGTAAACCAATTGTGGTTCTTCAAACCCTCCATGAGATCGTTCATTACTTTCTTCCGTAGATCAGATGTTAGTGCGGCCCGATTTGGCTCAATTGCTTCAATGCATGCTTCAAGTACCTCCTCAGTAGTATGCCGTAGCACAAGAGAATATCTGTACACAAATGAACATTGAATTATTTCATTCTAACTAGGTTGTGATGGGATATCATGAATGAATCACAATGAACTATTATTTGATCATGGATTGAGTGCCTATGTTAGACGGCTACGTTAGATAATTTTTTATTCTAATATCGAATTTATGCATAATTGGATACATTTCTGGATTGTGAATGCTAAATGTATATCCTATTGACTTTCTTGAAGATAAAAAGGTTTTAAGAGAAACCATACAATGAAATAAAAAAGGGAAAATCTGATGCATGTCATTAGTTCACAGTATAAAATCTGAATGCTAATTAGTTCCGCATGTTAAAATTTAATTATGAAGATGGGGTGAAAAAGATTGAACTTGATAACTTAGTCATTGATACTTTGATATCATGCCAATGACAAACTTTCTAAAAGCTTAAGCTATTAGGTAGAATGGTTTTATATCTCTCTAACAAGTTTAAAATAGACAAGTTGTTCCCATAAGTATATTCAAAAATCAAGGGCAAATCCTGATTTAGGGAAAAGGACCAATACTTACGGTAATGACCAAACTGTTCTATTCCATACATCATCAGCCTCCGTTCCCATTTCCACACTAGATGTATAATCACTTGTCGAGGAAAGCAAACATGGAGTTACCTCAAGCTGTAAGAACAATGATTTTAGACTGTAATGTATCATATGTATTGCACTTTAATTAGAAATTCATCCTTTCAGGTTGCAAATGCCATAAGTTTACAGAATGAAAACAGTACTTACATGCCTTAATCATTGGCAAAGACCTACAAATTATCTTGAGAATATTTTTTATTAAAGGCTAAAATTCTAGTCTAAAATAACCCTTGCTCCACTTATCCCACAACAATAACAGATATTGGTAAGTTTCTAATATTTGGTGTATTTGTTACAATAAATCATATGATGATTCTAAAGGCAAGAAAACATGAATTAGCTCAAACAAAATAAGTGCAAAACTTGTCAAATTAACACTACACATCTATTTCTTTAGAAATTTGTAAAATAAGAAAATTAAAGTTGAACATAAATTACACTTCACTAGATGGACTACTTAAGTATTATGTAACTTGAAGGCTTTCCTGATTGTGGACACTTACATCATTGAATGATAGCAAATTGAGCCAAACATTTGTACCACTCATAAGAGAAACTTGCCGTTCTGATGTGTTTCCTCCAAAAATGACAAAAACTTTTTGAGCTCCTTCACGGCGTGGAAATGACTTATTAAGCTCTGATGATTTTGATCTGCTTGAAATCTGACCTGATATACTACTGACTGATGCAAGATTTGGAAATCGCAAGCAAGCATGGTGAACAATGCTCCTAAGGATGTTTGTATGAGAAAAACCAACCTGAATAGCATAGAGAGCATTTTCAGGCAGTGATAAACATGAATTATCCATACATGAATACACAAAAAGAGATTCATATATTTTGTCATCTAGAAGTGCTTGAATGGTGCCACATTAGAACATGTTGCTTGAAGTATACATGAAAACATGACACAAAACAAAACATTTAGTCCCCTACAAACAGAGAAGATAACGGTACAGTACAAAATATAAAAGGTCTTAGAAGAAACACGCTAAGACGAGAAGGTCGATTTAAAAGAAAATGAAAACTCTAAACAGAGGCCAAAGATCAATTGCAGCCGCACATAAGTATAACATAGAAGTACCTTATGACATTGTAGGGAACTATGACACTTACTACAAGAAATGTGAGGCAGACACATAGAAGTACCTTAGAAGCTTGTTGAAACAGAAAACTTGTTTGTTCCATACCACTGATCTGAAATATACAATGAATATATATTCAGCGACAGTGAACAACCAAGGTCAGTAGTAAAACTCCTTTCTGCATTCATCCCAAGAGAGAATCATCTCACCAGGTTAATGTCTGTGAATACTATAGTACCAGATTCAGACCTTCCAAACTCACTTTCTGAAGATGATAGCTTAGAACCTGAATCAGGCAAAAACCATCCATCAATTCGTGCAAAATCCTGCAGGCAAAGCCGTTGAAATAACAAAGACGCTCCTTTGCGAATATTCTCAATTACAGCCAAAGGAAATCGAGGTGGAGTGTAATAAGCAACCTGTGGAGAATAGACGCTTCACTGGATTAGAAAGAAAGTTGCCATTATTGTATGAAACCAAATACTAGTTATACTGAGACATTTACACTACTACTGACCTGTTGGGTTGGAAGGTACTTCCTACGGTAATTAAATATTGCATCATTCTCTTTCACGTCATTTGCACCAAGGAATTGAAGCTCCACCTGTTCATCTAAATACAGTGTCACTACTCTGTATGAAATAGTCATTGGGCAATTAAAAAATAAAATTTCCATATATAAATTTTTTGAGAAATTTCACCCGACATTGGCAGCTACAGAACTTTAGTTCAGTTATAAATATAACTGATCTCATATATTATCACATAATTTTGTTCTACAAGTCATGGGCAATTTACAGCCTTGAACAACAGTCCAAAGGTGGTATAAACATTTAAGAATTGCTTTGAACAAATAAGAAATCTCACGGGAAGAAAGACAAAATATACCTCGGTAGGAAGTAGTGCAACAGGACAACGATCTGAACTAGATCCTACATCAAGGACAATGGCTGTAAACTCACTCCCTCCTTCAAGAAATATTTCTATTAGCACTTTATCATCAATTCCCTATCACATTCAAAATCAATGACCAGTACCAAAGTTAACATATATTGTGAGAGAGGTATGATTCTAGTCAATTTGCACTCCTAACTTTTCTTTTTATCATTCAATTTGATGTGCTTGTATATTCATCGAAAGAATTATAAAAGTGTCTGCTTCTATTCAAATGGCAAATTGACTAAAAATACCTTAGACATAATTTCATTGGCTTTCACTAGAGAATCATTTACACCGTATGCAACCCCAACACCGATGCTTGAGCCTCCGATTGTTGGTTTTACCTGAGACGTCAAATTTTAACTCTTCAATAAGCAGCACAAACTGAATCACAATGAGTTAAGAATGAATTACTAATTACTAAACCAAATTAATCAAGTTCCTTACCACAACTTTCCCCACGTCAGGGTCCAGCTGGTGTTTCCTAAACCATTCTGATAGTTCTGATTTGTTTGTTTCATACCCCTATTTGACATCATAATGTTATAATTTATATATTCTCATTGTATGTAAGTATGAAAATGTGGATGAATGATGTTTAAAGACAGAAAATACTTTCACAAACACTTAAGTATGGATGTAATCTAACCGAAATAAATATAGATGAACATTAAACTTGCAGCATACAATTATTGGATAATTAAAAACATAAGAAGATACACACTGCATATAAGTAGTCATCGCTTCAAGGAGAAAGAATGACCTTGTCAGAACAGAACTTTCAGTACCTGAACTAAGAAACTGGGCACTGTTACAAATCCATGCTTTCTGAGCTCCAATGATGCTTTATACTGAAAATTTTTATGATAATTAGTGCCAGAGGTATAGTCAAGCCTGAAAGTAACAAAAGCTTACTAAAGATGGTGGCAATTTAAAATAAATTGAAGATGTTCAAGTTTTGAAGTTTTATAGTGTTTCCCAAATACTTTCTCATATAGAACAATCAGTATCCCAATAATTAACAAGTCTGTACTGCCAAAATACTAAGTGAAACCCCTAAAACCATGTAGTTTTTAGTAAATGATTATTTATTAAATGTCTAGAACCTAATCTAACTATTACTATGATGGCTATGATAATGTAGTAAACCAAGTTTAGAGCTTAGAATTTATATTTTTCGCTACATTCCAGTTATGATAAAGAGCACAAAATTCATATACAAGAAAATACATGTGCCCTGTACCTTGTCAAATGCTTGGCAGCACTCACTTGATCCAGTGCCAACAAATGGAACATTATACTTTTCCAGCAATTCCTAAAAATATATATCACATAGAAGTATCATTTATAAATACATAACCTAATTATCACCTAGAAAAGATCCCAACATCCAGAGATATTGTACCTGAATGCCACCATCTTCACCAAAACGACCATGTATAACTGGAAACACTATGTCCACGGATGCAGCTAGATGCTCTGCCAAGTCGGCCAAAGTCGGGAAACTTTGGGCAAGGCTGCAAATTTAATAAGTGGTCATCTTTACTTTACGAGTTCAAATGTAAATTATTTCATACTACATTCATGGGTATTTATTCCTTACTATATTTTCTTATGATATTTATTCAGTGCTTTGAAGGGAAAATTACAAGAAAGGAATTACGAGTGAAAATCCCTAACCAGTTAAGTATCAAATTATTCAAATATTGGAAATACTTTTACCAAGACTTCTTTATTGTGATTTGTCCCTGATATTGAAAGTGTTTACCAACCTTTCAAGTTTAAAATCAAAATCAGCAGGGGTGTTGGAATATACCTGTAAAAAAGATATGAAAATAAGAATAATGAGTTGGATTGGAGAAACAACATTTCCTTTTTTATTTTACTATGTTCCCATTTTACTTTAAACTTAACAGTAGAGCCATGACTTTGAGTTTTTAATGAAGAAAGTGATCAACTCAGTAATAGAACATTGAAACAACACCTTGACCAAATAAAAAAAGAGAAATGAAAACAGATAGTTCAAGAACTCAAAATTTGATGGGTTGAACTAGAAGCTTGCAAAAAAATTGCACCATTTATGCGAAAACAAGACATTACCAAGCTAGAGGTGATGTGCTATGTAACTTATTGGCATTTACTGGGACTAATAAGGAGTTATATATATCTATCCATATATATATATATATATATATATATATATAATATATATATATATATATTAAAATTTTATTGAAAACGAAAATCGTATATTGTTGGTATATATAGTGTTATTCAGACCAATGAGGAGCCTAATTCAACTAATATTTTGAGATATACAGCCATTATTCATATAGGAATTCTCAGAGCTATATATGGCTATCAGCTTTGATAAAACTATAGTTCAATACAAGATAAAAAAGGAGCTCATGATTCATGAAGCACAATTTTGGGAAACATATATTACACTAACCTGAGCAGAAGAAATTGCATGAGCATTGAGATTGCTATCAATATAATAGCAACTCACAAGTAAATCGTCTCCCTGTCAAGTAACAAAAAGAAAAAACAGAGAGATTAATAAATATGTATTGGATATTAGATATCATGTCCCACTTTACTAAGCTTGAAATAAATTTAAAAAAATAAACTAGAAAATTTATTTTTACCTAAATGAATGATCCTCGTCAAATTACATATAACATTAATTACTTTTTATCAATTATACCATCTAATTAATATTACATACCGTTATCTTCAACTTTGTATTAATTGTAAGTTTGTAACCGTGAATACACTTGATAAGAATATTTTATACGTGATTGTTAGAAATTAGAAGTAACTCAAAGTAGCTTTATTTCCTTTTTTGCATTTAATGTCCACCGAATTTCTAAAACAAAATACTGAAAATAAATTTAGAAATATTCGAAAGAAACAACAGAGATTATAAAAAGAAAATTTAATTCAATCAATAAAATTAAAAGAAATTGTGTGTACCTGTAAGTGATCAAGAACTGATCGAGCAGAATTGAGGGAAATCCCACGCTCAGCAGAAGGACCACCACATATCACACCAACTCTCACCACCTTCCCTTCGTCCTTTCCCTTCTCAATCACTCCACCGTCAACAACCACCATCTCGCCAATCGAAGCACGTGTAACGGCACTTGAACGAGTGGTACTGCACGTGCTGAGCATGTGCTTCGGGGAGTTGAGGGATGATGACGTCAGAACGCGAGCAGCACCGAGGAGTACGGCGTATTTACGGCGGATGATGGTGGAGATTGAGGAAGTGCCGGCAATTGATGGAGACGTGGACATGAAAGAAAGGTTGACCAGTGTAGTGAGTGATTTTACTGTTTAGTTTAGTAAGAGTGGGAATGTGGTAGACTGTAGTAACTATGAATGATGATGATATGGTCTTATACTGTGTATATCGTCGCAAATTGCAATTCACATATAAAAATGCAATTTGGATTATCAAAATAATTTCTGATTAAAATAGGTTTGTACTTTTATTAATCAATTACAAATTCATTATACCGTCGATCAACCATAATCATTTGATCATTTAAAATGTTATATTGTTAGTCGAGTTTAATTATTATATATCATCGAAATAATTTTAAACTAAGTTATTAAAAAAATTATTTTTTTTAATGATTTAATAGTTCTAATTTACTTACAGTGTAATATTCTTTTAGAATGATTGGGTATATGAATTATATCTTTATAATTATTATAATTATTTTTAATTTTTAAAGTAAGACATTTACTATTTATAGAAATATAAAAAATAAATGTTACACCTAATAGAAAAATTAATTTCAGAAAGTATTTATGACAAGTTATATATCTAAGACAATTTTTATTTTGAAGAAATTAAACAATAGATAACAAGAAGGAAAAAAATAGGAGACAATAGTTAATTAACTTTTAATTTGTGTAAAATTTTGATTTTAATCTTTATAAAAAATCAAATTTAGTTCTATAAAATTATTTTAAAATTATTTTAATCAT
>JBBPBT010000941.1:1407724-1428379 GCA_037974875.1 Cicer bijugum | reverse complement strand
AGATTATGGAATAAATATTTTTATTCTATTATCTTATCAAATATTATCTTGACATTATTGTTATTATGCTTTAATAATAAATATATATTTTAATAAAAAATAATAATAAACATTTGTATGGCATGGACTAATTGCATTAAAAAATAATTACTGTTATGTGGTTTGAATCTTGACTACAAAAAGTATCTTATTCAGTGTCTCTTTCGAATAAAATTACTTCCATACAAAGAAAAATGGAAAACAAAATAAAAATTATTGTTATACTATTTATTTTTCATTGTTTAAATAAAATAATTTTTGTGAAAGTACAAAACTTTAATAAAATAGTTCTGTTTGGAAATGTATTAACTATCGATATAAGAATTGCAACGGCTCATGAAGTACAAAGGCCAAGGGCATTTGATTCTTTATTAAGATTCTTTTTGCAAGGATTGTATCCTCTTTTTAATGAAATCGAAGAAGCAAGGAATACAAGTAACAATGGAATGATTATTGTGAATAAAAAAAAAGGAGTGATTTTGTCTTTTTGGGTTTCACTTGCATTACTTCCGAATGAAGAAAAGGCAAAATAATTTGACAACTCTTTTTTTAAAAACAAAGGATGCCTCGAGGACCACTACCAACAATTTTATTTATTTATTTATTATTATTATTATTATTATTATTATTATTATTATTATTATTATTATTATTATTATTATTATTAAAAAGTTGCTTCTAAGGTGCACTACCATCATATGTAGTCTATCATGCACTAGATTTATTAATCTTCACTACAAAGTGGTATCCAATATTCTCTATACGTAACGTTAAACAATTTTTAGACGAATGGTGTTTGGAAACTTGTACCACAACTAGAAGGAAATTAACCCATTGAAATCAGTTGAGGTTTTAGAAACAAGTTTGATGAAGATGACGATGGAGAAAGAATAAAGCGCGATTTGTTGTACAAAGGTATTATAACATAGAAAATTAAACACTTTTTTTATGTTTAAATTGACTCGTGTATTTAACTTTTATTTTAAATGAAATATCTTTTTTTTTTTTTGTTAATTGAAATTTATAGTCTAGTTCATTTTTTACATAATATATCTTTTGACAATAATGTACTTTCTTTTGCTTATAATTTTATCCGATGACAATTGCGGAGAAAATTATGACAAAATGTTATATAATGTTAATTACAAATATCTAAACATAAGCATTTTTCATGGATACAATTATAAGGGGAAATTACATATATAAACTTGCCATGCATACATTCTTGTTCTGTTAGAACTTAAAAGTAGAGTTATATATGCTCTTATGATTGTTCATAATAAAATATATGTTTTGTTACCATAAAAAAAATCGTTCAAATCAAATTGGTCCATAAATAATGACAAATAATTACTTTGATGATAGTAAATTCATGAGATCAAAACCAATGCTTGTTGAAATGTGCAAATGATGTAAACCTCTTAACTTATGGCTGAACATGACAATATGTTTGGTGCTAAACAAACACTTATTTTTATTACATATATCTAGTACACAAAGTAGATATTGTTTGATTATAAAGTATTGCATCCGTTTTAAGAACAAAAAAAAAGTATTTATTAAATACCACCGGACAAAGAGTGTTAATGCATTAAATAATATTTAACATACGAGCCATATTTAAGTGTTAATATATCTATTTTGAATTATCTAAACTTATTTATTGCATTATCCTTTTCGATTCTAGACGATGGACATCCTTCCTTTTTCTTAAGAAATGAAGTATAATTAATTTTAAATTTTTTTAATTCTGTTCTATAAATATGTGTGAAAAAAAAAAATTGTCCCATAAGTCTACTAATATCATATTATTTAATTCGTTTAATGACTCTAAGCTACAAGCCTACACCTTAAGGTTTCTCAAAAATACGGTTAAATTTTTCCACTTCAAAGTCATTTTAAAAATACATGTGTGTGAAGAATACTATCATATTATTTTTTTTAACCATTTAATTTTCAAGAAATATAGTCCTACTAATTCATAGTTGATAGGAAGATAAGTAAAGTTTAGGAAAAAATTATTTCAGTACGAATTTGAATTTAAGTTCTCTCCTGAACAATTCATCTTTAATTGAAGTTGATTAACCACCTAAAATCAATAAATTCGTTGTAGTATTTTTATATTATCTCGATGTATGTACATTCCAACATAAAACATAATTTTTTTCTTCTAAATTATACATTTGATTCTTTAAGTTATTATTAGCTTTTCTTTTGATTCCTTCAATTTTTATTTTATTTTAGTCTCTTAAGTTGAAAATATTACATAATTTGATTCTTAAGTTATTTTCGTTCTGTTTTAATCTTTTAAGTTATAAACATTGAATACTTTAATCTTTTAAGTTGATAAAATTAGATATTTTAGTTCCTTAAATTTTGATACTAGAAATTATTTAAAAAATCAAAGTGTATAATATTTGTAACTTAAAAAATCGAAGTGTTTAACATTTATAATTTAAATGACTAAATCACATAAAAAATAACTAAATTACCAAAGTGTCTAGTCTTGTGACTTAAAAAATCAAAATAAAAACGAACAAAACTTAAGAGATAAAAATAAAGCCTAAAAATAAATTATGAGATCAAAAGAACAATTTGAAACATTTATTTGGATCTAGATATATATTTTCATATTTATGTGCGTTTTTTAAAACATAGAGTAAGTGAAGTTCTTCTAAAATTGTACCCCAAAAAAAAATGCTCTAAAACATAAGCTACAATCATCAGCCCAATGTCACTGTTATGTTGAGCTGGTGCGATAAATTTTTTGTAGTTTACTATCCGCACTCCCTGTTTTCTCTAATATGTTTCCCAAACAAGTTTTTTCATTGCCCCAAAAATATTTTTGGAAAGTTTTTTATTTTTACAAGAAATTTTCCCGAAAGATATATTTGCTACCTTTGGGAGAAGTATTTATAATTTTATAATATTGACATCTAGAATGATAAATTAATGCATTTTAAATATGACTCATCCAGAAATAATAAATTAATTGTCTGAAGTTTTTCAAAAAGTATTAAGTTATCTGGCATGTATCGCCCATTTTCCTCATAAAAAAAGTGGCCTATATCTAATTTTTATTTTAATCAGGCCAATATCTAATTTGTAAATTATAAAATTTATACCCATATTAAGATATCAATTTGCATTGTTAGTGAGATCCCTGCATAGACGGGGTAATCACACCTCCCCGCCACGGAGTTCTGTTCCCAAACAATTTATTAAAATACTTTATATTCGTATATATATTAATAACTTATGAATTTAATTTCTTTGTACTGATAATAATAATTTATATTATATATGTGTCCAAAACACTAAGTTTGTTAGAGTCTGTTACTATGATAAGATGCACATAACACTAGGTCGCATAACCAATGCTCATTTTCCTGTCCAAATGGATTACGTCAATCGGTACGGGTCATACATATTCACATATCACATTGAATAAAAATTAAGGTTTTTCCTTTTTTGTTCTTCAACCTTTAATTGAAATGGTTCTCTTTACGGACAACAACAATTTCCTTTTCATCAATCAACTCAAAACTTATAACAATTTATTTTTACCATTAAATTTATTTAAAATATAAAAAATATTGAAAAATTTTTAAAAATAAAAAATATCATTGAAATTAAATTTCGAGTTCAAAAGTCGATATTTAACTATGCAAAATTTTATGTTAACTTTAAGGCTTAATTGCACTTTTGGTCTCCCTATTATAGGTGAAAATTGAAAGTAGTCCCCCTATTTTGTTTGTCCCCCAGTTTTAGTCCCCAAACAGAATTTGAGGTCAAATCATGATGAGTTGTCATTTTTTAATGACGTGTCAATAAATAGGTGACGTGGAAGACGCTTACGTGGAATAAACTTATTATTATATTATTTTTGATTAAAAAAATATAATTTTTATTTTAAAAAATCATTTTAATAATTATGAAATATTTTTAAAAATATAATTAAATTATTAAAATTAAATTAAATTAAATTAAAATAAAATTGCAAAATCCTAAGCAGAACCTTAAAGCCCCAAATTTGTATGAATAGGTTTCAAGCTAAAGCCCCAAATCTTTGAACCCTAAAGTCCCAAATCGTGCAACTATTCCTGTTCGTTTTCTGTAATAATCCTAAATGAGTAAACATACTCCTACTAATTCTATATAGAATAAATCGATTAGGAACCACTTACAAGATGATTGGTTCCATTGATTTATCCTAAGCCTATAAACACAAGTTCCGCAGCTTCCCCTTGCAAGCCAAATGCAGGCACCAGGGGGCGGGACCATATGCATCAAATACACAGTCAAAGGTCCTTAGAGACAGTACTGTATAATGCACCGTTCTCGGTTGGAGGTGGAGTACATGTCACCTTTGAGGTTGTTCTGAAACAGAGGCGCCTGAAGGAGTGCTAGGACCAGCACCATTCTCGGTTGGAGGTGGAGAACCCCACCTTCCTTATGACTCTAGTGGTTCAAGTACATGTACTCCACCATCGGTAAGTCCTAATGCAAATTGATTGGATTTAGAGGGATGTACAGCAATGACAAGAGGATATACTCTCAAAGATTTGGGGCTTTAGGGTTCAAAGATTTGGAGCTTTAGCTTGAAACATGTTCATACAAATTTGGGGCTTTAGGGTTCTGCTTAGGGTTCTGCAATTTTATTTTAATTTAATTTAATTTTAATAATTTAATTATATTTTTAAAAATATTTCACAATTATTAAAATGATTTTTGAAAATAAAAATTATATATTTTAATCAGAAATAATATAATAATAAGTTTATTCCACATAAGCGTCTGCCACGTCACCTATTTATTGACACGTCATTAAAAAATGACAACTCATCATAATTTGGCCTCAAATTCTGTTTGGGGACTAAAACTAGGGACAAACAAAATAGGAGGACTACTTTCAATTTTCACCTATAATAGGGGGACCAAAAGTGCAATTAAGCCTAACTTTAATATTTATATTCTTTCATATTGTTAAGGCTTAAATGCACTTTTAATCATTTTATTTTTAAAATCGGGTTTTTGGTTTTTCTATTTTACAACTTATGGAATTTTTTTGGTCCCCTCCATTTTTTAGGATATCGTATGCTCAATTATGACATAAGAGTGATGTGATATAATTAAATTGAATTCATGTCATTAATTAATATCTATTTTCTTATTTTTTTATTCAATAAAGTTTCACAGCTGCCTTTGTCAATAACAACGTTAATGAAGATTTATAAAGAAAAATATAAGAACATTGAATACGATTCTATTTTATCCAATTTAGTTATTTCACCTCGCTACAATATCATCAATGAGCATACCACATCATAAAATAGGGGGACCAATAGTCCGGTTTTAGAAATAAGGGACTACAAAGTTAATTTTGAACAAACTAAAAAGACTAACTTTGAATTTAAGCATATTATTAAAATGCAAATATGACTTTTTTGTTTATAAAAAATGATTGACTTAATTGCAATTTTAGTTCTTTTATTTTTATTGATTCTTAAAATTGGTCCCCCTATTTTAAAAGTCGTCAGTTTTGGTCAATCCCTATGATGTTTTAACTAAAAAATAATGATGTGCGATACTTTAAATAATATGACATATGATATAATGATGTTAAATGATTAACACCTATGAAATTAGAATAAAATGCAAAAATATTTTAACTTTCAACTTTAGAAATTTTTCATATTTTTAATTTAATTAATGACATAGGAATAATTTATGCATCTATATAGTTTTATATCATAGAATTGTATGTCACGTCATTTAAAATATGTCAAATCGTTATTTTTTTAGTTCAAAAATATGAAAGAAGGACTAAAACTATTGACTTTTAAAATAAGGGGATCAATTCCGTGAATTTGTAATAATAAAAGGACCAAAACTGCAACTAAACCAAATAAATAATTTGTGCCAAATATATCAATGCATTTCAAAAATAACACATAAAGCTAAAATAAAATAGTAACAACTACAAAATATATTATTGAAGGACACAAATATAAATATAATTTAACACACAAATATCTTAATTTGATATTACTAATATTTTGTATCAATTAAAATAAATCACATGCTATATATATATATATAATTTTCAAAAACATTAAAGATTATTATAATTATTTTAAAACAACTAATTATGAACTCTACATGAGCCCCTATAAACTAGGGCCTTCACCCTAAACTAGGTGGCTGCGATGGTGACATCTCAACATGCACGTCTATCGTTGACACATCTTCATCCAACACATCTTCAATTCCTCTATGTGAACTTTTGCCTATATAATTTTTGTTGTTGTTGATGTTCCCTACTAGTGGAGGTAGTAGTTGTGACTCTACCAAGACGAACACATTCATGAGTCTCGTCCATAACTGAAACAAACACATAAACATAACAAAAATAGTTAAAAAACTAAATGCATAACCTCTTCATCAGTTGATCCAAATACTGCATAGGAAAAATACACATTTTGATCAACTGATTCGGACACAACATTATTATTGAATTTTTTCATCCAGATTAACCAATCTAGACACATAACTAAGAAAATACATGTTTGGATCAATCGATACGAACAATATCCAATGAATATACAAATGACGAATTTAGAAAAAACAAGGAAAAAAATTGAAAAACTAAATACAAATGCAATGTTACCTAAAGAAATGTGAGATTTGGATCAAGATAAAGATTAATAAAGTTTTTGAGAGAGATTGAGGTTTTGGGGTTATTGGAATTTGAAGTTTTGATGTTTTAGAGAGTTAAAATATAAGTGGCGGGAGAAGAAAGGTTTGATGGAATATAATCAACCAAAACACAATTTATAGTTTCAGTTACTAAATCAAACAACACAATCTTGATATTGAACTTAAGTATTTATAGTTTTGTTGCAAATTTAAATTAAATAAAATATTGTCGGAATATATGATTTATCATTGTTATTTTGAAAAATTTAATGTTATGTTTAGTTCTATCTTTTTCATTGTTGTTATTACGGAAAATTTAAGTAGCTAAATCTTAATGTTAGGATTATATAAACCTCTTTAAATCTTTTATGTGATTCAATTCTCCTATTTTTATTATGAAATTAATTTTACTTTTATTTAACATTAATCTTTGTTATTAATGTTTTTCATTAATTAATCATTTTCGAATTGCTTATGGGATTGCTTTGTCATTGAGAGATGGATAGTAACTACTGGAATCGAGGCTTTTGTCGTGATAATCTTTGACTATATAGACATATAATAATTTTATACGTGTTTACAATAAATCTAGTAACACATGTTTTGATGAGAGTTGATCACCAAAGGCATTATAGATTATATTATTAATAAAAATGAGTTTTGAGTGAAGCAATTTTTTTGACCTTATTGTTGATTGAACTTATTTATGAATGAACTTAATTACATAATTAAAGAATTCAAGATCATGATAGTATACAGGAGAAAATTTGAGTCATAATCACTTATTATTGTTTATTTCAATTTAATTTTGGTTCTTAAAAATAATTCCAATTAATACTCAAATTAATTGCCTATATGTAAATCCAATTTTGTACATTTTTAATTTTCATAAAAAGTAATTGTGCGCAACTTGTAAGTGTTATATCAAAATCATAATAAGATGATGATTTTGAGTTTGAAATATTTGGCCATAATGTAATTAGTCAAGCAAGACCATCATAGTATATATCATATGGTGTGCCTAGTTATGTACCTGTATGGACGGCCAAGTTATATATATGGAAGTGAAAAAAACAAATCAATGTGTCCAGCAACATGTTGATGCTAATTTAGATGATGATTTTGGTCATGCACAAACATAGCACATGTTAAAGTAGGACCCATGAACCACTAGTGATATTACTATCATGAGATTTTCAAGATTCTCTATTAGGCTTTGTCGTTGGTTATACAAACATGGATTCCGTTGGTTTTTCTAGGCTCTAGTTATTGGTCTGTTTGGGTTGCAACTTGCAATCCAAGTTATCCCCATGGAATTAATGATTTTGCTTTCCTCTTTAAAACTCAATAATTTAATGATATTTGCTAACATACACTTGCCTATTTTTTTAAAAGGAGTATGCGGATAAATTATAACTAAAAATTTGTTAAATATACTTAAGGTATATATTGTTAAAATACTAATTTTAAAAAATAAGTTGGGGGTATGTTAGCAATTTCTATAAACATTTGCTAAAACCACTCTTTATATTTTTTAGAGTACGTTAGCAAGTTATAACTAAAAAATTGTTAAATACACTCTAAAATACATATTGCCAAAATACTCTTTCATAAAAATTAGTGGGTGTATTTTAGTATTTTTTTTTTTAATTTCATTTGTAAAAAGATATTCCATCCAGCTGATCTTGATGTACATGGAAGCTATGTGGTGGGTTCATTTTTGTAACAAGTCCAAGTCTTTGATATTGGCTTTTTGTCTTGAGGATATTTGTGCAAGCTTATCAAATTGAAAATTGATGATAACCTTTCATATTTCTTCTCTTCTATGTTTTATTTTGCTTAAGAAGTATTGCATTTGTTTCCTTATGCTAACATATTCTGTTAAGATTGTGGTACAATTATAAGTGAGAGTTTCACAAACTCATAAATTATTGACTTTAGCTTATATATGGAGTTTCAAAAAGCCTTTAAAGGAAGTTCTAACATTAAAAGTTCTTAAAATTCAGAGTTAAATGGGGTCTATTTATCCATTTTTTAAATTTTATCTTTTGATAATTTTTTTCGATAAAAAATAATTTAAAAAAAGTTTTCAATTTCTTTAAAAGAAATTTTGAAAGTTTTTTAAAGAATTTTTTTTTGATTATTTTATGAGAAAAAATTATTTAATTTTGTTTGTGAAACTTTTTTGAAAAAAAAAAAAGTTTTTGATTTTTTTTAGAAATTGTTTCTGATATTTAGCTGGAAAAAAAAAATTCAATTGATAAAATATTGAGCTTATAAGCTCTTTCACTTATATCCAAAAATCATCTCAATAGAAGACTTAATATTAATAGACTTAATTGAAGATTTTTAAGAGAAGTTTTGAACTTTAGAGGTTAATTGACAGGGTACAATGCTGGTTTGTTTCAAATACAACTAGAAAAACCACTCTCAATTATGAGATGTTGTAATTACCTCCATAAAGTTAACGTGTTAATTTTTTGGTGAAGATATATTTTCAATCAACTTATATGATTGATCTTAATCCAATGTGATAATCTAGTGTACTCCATTCATGACTCAACAATGGTCAAAAGGATGTCCTATCTAAATTTCACAATATAGTTTATTAACATACTTCATTATTTTTTTTTTTAATTTATTATCACAAAATTGATTTATAAAATAAATATATCAATATTTATAAACTATTATAGCGATCTATCCCTCAAATACGTGAGACTTAAACTTTACCAATATGTTATTCAACAAAAACTTCTATAGAATCATTTCTAAGTGTGTTGGAGGAAGTTAAATTTCATATTAAATGTTCATAAATTGTCGTTGAACTATTCTTTTCTCAAACTAATGAATATTGAGAAAAAAAATTAGTCTCGGATTCCATACTTGGATTGACTGGAATTTGAAAAAAAGCATATTGATACTATTTAGTGGAAATGGAAACCTTTTTGCTTCAATTTTTTTTTTTAGTAAATACTCAATTTGGTCAAAGTTGCATATATCAATTTATTTATTTATTTTGTCAAAATTTTAAAATAATATATAATTTTTTTTCAACATCAATCAAGCCATAATCTATAAAAAATTCATTATTATAAATTGCTGAGGTGATATGTTAACTCCCATGTAAGTAAATATTATGGACGTTTTTTAAACATTTTATTTTTATTTTTATTTTTGAACGTTGCCACAGACACTACTAGAAAAATCTTATTAAGTTGTCATATTAAGCGTCCGCCATCTAAACCGACGCTAATTAGCGTCCACTTAGCGTCGGCCGGGCATACGCTAAAATTTTAATTTTTATAATTTTTATTAATTATTAGCGTCGGTCAGGCCGACGCGAAGAAAATATGAGTTTTGATTTTAATCACAATATTGCGTCGGCCTTGCCGACGCTAGAGTTTTTGGTAAAAGTTCCGTATTTCTTATTTTTCTCTGTCCTTGGCTCTTTTTTATTCAATTATTTTTTTATTTCTAAATTTTTTTATGTTTATTTACTTATTATTCAATTATTTTTTTATTTCTATAATTTTTTTATGTTTGCTCACTTATTATTCAATTATTGATTATTTATGTTTTTATTGTTATATAAGTATAGTAAAATTGTGTTTTAAATAAAATAAAAAAGTAAGACAAGTTATAAGTACTATCAATATTTTGAGTAATAATTTTTTTATTTGTCTAAGTTCACATTATTATAGTATCTATTTAATTAACTAAATTAAAAGTTTTAATATATTTATTTATTCAATTTTGACTCAAATAACTTAATAAATTATTTTTATAATTAAAATTAAATTTTTATTTTTAATATTAAATTTAACTAAAATTATAATAAAAAAACTTTTTTTAAAAATAGTTCTGAAAGGATAAAATTTAAAAATTTGATGATAATAAATTTAAAATATAATCAAATTCATTTATAAATGATATGTTATTTAACTATGAGTGATTTAATTAATCAATTGTAGAAAAGTAAAATAAAATTGACCGATTTAATTAATTTTAAATGTAACATAAAATTGTTAAAAAAAATAAAACTATTATATCAATTGTAGAAAAGTAAAATAAAATTTACTGATTTTCTTAGTGTCTATTAAAATTGTTGATATTCTCAACCATGTTTGAGACTAAATTGATATATTTTAACTTAGTTATATAAATCAACAAAAATCATAAAACCAGAAAGTATCTTCTTCTCCGGGTGTCAGACCGACCTTTTGCATTCTCTCAAATTCATTCGCCATTGTTGTCCCCAAAACACAATGTCTTTTACGTTAGTCATTTTCGTTCGATCGTCAATTGCAAATAATTTCTCTAGGTTGCAATGCATTTGTTTACCTTTTTAATTTTTTTTTTAACTTTTTAAAAATATTCATTTTTCAATAGCAACTAGTATATTAATAAAAAATGAATGAGGTTGTGGTTTAAAATGTTTGATTGTTTCTATTTTTGTCGTAAGGTTAAGGTTTTTTTAATGGGTAAAGATATTTTATTATGTGCAAAATTAGTATTGAAATATCAATGATTATTTACCATGGAGTTTTTTTGTGAGGAATAATGAAGGTGTGTTGAATATGGAAAAAGGAAGTTTGAAAAGAGATGGATGTAGATACACATAACCTCGTTGACATTCAATCAATGTAAAAATGTGTAAGTGCTACCATAGACGCCCTTTAATAATACGAAGGATACCGGAGTTAAATTTGGATGACATGAGATTACTACGAACTCTGACAGAGACGTAGAAGAAATGGCCAGATGGCAGTGAAACATGAAAAAAAGATTGATATTTATCGTGATCATATTAATAATGATTATGAACCTATTTTGTCACTAACTTGTAATCAAGAGAATAATTTGGTTGGAAAAGAAAAAATGGTTAATTTGTTTGATGAAGTTTCTTATTCAACAACTGATGAAAGTGCTGAACATAGTAACTATAAGTTTTTTGATTGTGTTAGGTCTAATGAGAGTGTTGAAATATCAAGAAGAAGAGTGTAAAGGTAGAAAAAGGTTACAACTCCAAGAAACAACAAGAAATGAGTAAAGGGAAGAGGAAGGTTGAGACTCCAAGTAATGATTCAAGTGATGATGTCTCTGTACATGGCAATGAGTTTTATGAAAATGTAGCTGATTTTCATTATGGACATGAAGAAAGTAGACAGTGGCAACAACAAGTCAGTGATGATGTTTACAAATCTAAAGAGCTGAATATTAAAAATAGCATCAATGAAAAAGATGTTGACAATAACAATTTCCCTCAATTTAACGAATTTGTTAAGTTTGGTAATGTCAACTTCGAGTAGGAAATGAAGTTTAAAAACTTGACAACATTCAAAGTAGTAGTGAAGGACTACACCATCAATTTAGGAAGGTCTTTAAAATAGGTAAAAAATGATCCTAATAGAGCAAGGCACTGTGTGTTGAAAAGGGATGTGAACGGAAAGTTCATTGAAGTGAAAATAAGACATTCATTATTGAACATGGTTGCAGTAGAAACTTCAAGAACAATCAAACTAACTAGGTGATGCATAAACTACAAGCCAGACTTCGTATCCAATCTACTATTATGGTTTACTACAAGAAATATGACTTTTAGTGATGGTGAAAACCGTAGATAAAAGTAAACAAATCGTAGGTATACAAAAAATAGTTACACCATGGATATTATTTTCGCATTGTTGCAAACTACAAAAAACAACGTGTTTCTTCAATTTAATCCTGGTTCTCCATAAATAAAAGGGTCAAACTTTGCTTCTAATTAAACGTAGCAATTAATGGTTAAGTGTTTGTTGAAGGAGAGTTGTTGGAAACTAATTTCCTGTTCAACAATACTTGTATGTTTTGGATTGAGATGTGTGAATTTATAACTAATAGCACGAGAGCAACACTATTTTTTACTCACATCATAGCTATGAGAGTTGTACCTGTAATAAAAAAATTTGAGAAAAAGTTATGCAAAATATTCACAAGTAATTCAATAGTGGCTGGTATAAAGAGTACTGAACATCCAAATACGACAAAAAAAACAACACAATACCATCTCTTCTACGTCAAAGTCAGATGCAAGTACTTTGACATCAATGGAAAAGCTTGAAATCGAGTTTAGACAGATACCTTTGTTCTTTAGCAAATAAAAGGATATGAGGACCTATTGTTTTTGAGTTTCGAAAACTGTTTTAAAATTAATTTATAACACCGAAGATATTTCTATATTGAGTCGCGGATTATGTCGCTCTCTTTAAGACTTTTCTCGGCAGTGTACAAATTGTGCAAGACAAATTATCAACCACGAAGTCTACATGATAAAACAGCTCAAAGTCACTGTATTGGAGTTCCATTGTACTGTAGAAAATCGTTCTAAAATTACACCCTCAATATGGAGGTTAAAGTCACTCTCAATATGACAATTAAAATCACTTGCAATATGATACTATGATTACTCATAAATCAAAATGACTACGACACAAAAAAACTACTCAAAATGACTACAACACACAAACCACTACAAAATACTACAACACACAAACTGCTCTAAAATGATAGTGGTATTAGGACCACTCAAAAATCGACGGAATTACAACATACCAACTGCTGTAAAAATTGATATGACTACGATACCAAACTGCTCTAAAATATCGAATGGACTACGACATAACAACCGCTCTAAAAATTCAAAGGACTACGACATAACAACAACTCTTAAAATCGAAGGGACTATTACATAACAACCGCTCAAAAAATCGAAAGGAAAACGCTACAAAATCGCTCATAAATATCGAAGTGACATGAAGAAATGGAAGAAGTGGCTCAGAAATAAGTTGAGCAAAATAGAAAAGGGAGAAAAGATAAATTTGAGAAATGAAACCAACTTTGATGTATTTTTCACAAGAGTTTGAAACTCATTATATAGTGATGGAAGCAATTCCACATATATTTTCTATCGAATGTGAGACTTTAGTATTTTTAGAGTTGAAAACTACTTAAAATATGAGAGTTTTCCAATGTGGGACTTCAACAATTTTTAAATTCACACATTAACATACTCTATGTTCCAACAATCCCCCACTTGAATTTAAAAAAATGTTTCTAAAATTGCTTCAAACGCTTTTATAATATCGTGCATAAACCAACGTGTCTTTTGACTTGAACCTTTGCACAATAAGTAAGCTTAAGATTCAACAAAAGTGATTCGTAGTCTTGAACTTTATCTCTAACATCAAACTCACACACATCCTTTTCATAGGATATATTCTCAAAATCTTGTGCATTAATGACCCTGCATGTCTATCTCAATATACGAAAGCTCTAGGATTCTGCCTCAAAATTCCATAGGAAGCGGCTCCACTTCCACATTCACATATCTGAGTATATCAAGAGTACTCCTGTAGCTAGGTACTCCACTCTATATATGGTATATATCTCATTAAGAGTTTCTATTACCTCATCCTATCATCACTTAAGGAATCACGCTTCTCTGATTTATAATAACATGTTCATCTCATATCATTTCACGACTTGTTATTATCCATTGAACCTAATTCTTGGGATCTCCAGTCTTTTAGATCGGGTTACCATCATGAATGACTCTAAAGGCTATAGTCACATCCTTTGGGATGTATTTAGTATTTTCTCTCTCTCTCTCTCTCTATTCCTTTCATCTAAGTATCTGCTAAATTCTCATCAGTGCGTACATGATCCACTATAACAACTCCTTTAAAAAGTAACTTTCTAACAATGTTGTGCTTACAATGAATTTGTCATATCTTACAATTGTAATAACGATTCTCAATCTTCGCAATAGCCGCAATACTATTGCAGTGGATCAACACTTTTGTCATAGGTTTTTCCTATAAAGAAATCTCAACTAGGAAGCATCTCAACCAACTTGCTTCTTCGCTAGTAGTAGTTAATGATATCATTTTAGCCTCCATAGTGACTGAATCAATATCGTTTGTTCTTCAATTTCCAAAAATACAACACCACTAGCTATACTAAAATATAACCACTCATTGTTTTAGAGTCATCTGATAAAATATTCGGCAACATTGTATCCTTCAAGGACGACAAGAAATCTTTGATAATGTAATATGAGACTCATGATCCTTTTTAGGTATCTCATGACTCTTTCGATAGTGTGTCAATGCTCCATACTAGGTCTATTGATAAACCAGCACAAAAGTCCCACGACACAGCTAATGTCGGGTCTAGTACAGTCAATGACATACCTGAGGCTACCAATGATGCTCACATATTCAATTTGTCTAACACCTTCACCAGTGTTCTTGAAAAGTTTCACACTTGGATCATATCGTGTACAAATAGGTTTACAGTCAAATTATTTATATTTCTTTAGGGTTTTTTTTAACATGGTGAGACTGATCCAAACAAATTCCATTTTCTGACATAGTAATCTTGATTTCAAGAATTATATTTTCTTATTCGAGGTTTTTCATATCAAAGTTGTTACATGATAGCGTTTCAGCAAGTGTACTGAATCGTTGCAAGTAATAATAAAACGGTAGTACCGAGTGTCGAACTCAAGGATTGCATTTTACTATTGAATTATATTTAATTACTAAAATTGAACAAAATGTTCTCAAGTTGATTGAAATAATATTTGAAATTAACAACAATAATAAAATTGATCCTTTATAATGAGAAAAATGTCAGAGATGAGTTTCACTTTAAATCCAACCTTGGTGTCTAATTTGATCCTAGTTACTGATTTCCTTTATTGAATTATTATTGAATTCCCTTTACTATTCTTGCCCTAATGTCTTAGTGACAAAATCTTTAATTCCAAAGTAACCCCTAATTCCTTAGTAGATTTAAGATTAGAATTAAGCATTACCGTATAGAAATTATCTTGTAAACTATTGCTTTGCAACCAATTTAATTGGTTTCATGACCTGCATCTATCCCTAGACTACAAATTTATGAATTTATCATCTTAAACATTGGTAAAGTCCACTTTCGTTTCAAAATACGAATCGTAGAACATTTTAATGTTGATCAAACAATAAAAAGCATTAAGCACAGAGATGAGAAAAATAATTCAATAAACTCATTCATATAACTAGAAATCAAATCAGAAAATAAGGGTTTCATCTGGTTACACTCATCCCTAACAAATAGGGTTTAGTTACTCATGATAGATATACAAAAGATAAGGATTAGTTACTCATGGTTCATAAATGATTCTTGATAAAACGACTCCAATGATGTTAAAAATGGCCGTATTTGAGTTTCTATGTTAGGGCACAAGTCTCCCAACTTCCCAAGAGTCAAAAAGATCCCTAAACAGTGAAAGGCTGGAAATGCGCTTCAGGCGCGCTTCAGGCGCACAACATCTATTATCTGACGTATACTGCCTTTTACTCCTCTTTCGAGTCTGAATTTGGTTCCTGTGTCTTCATGAAAGTTGTCTCTATGGATCTTAGCTTTCATTTGCACTTGGTGTGACTCCAATTGCACATCTACAACCCCAGATATGGCTGAAATACTCCACATAGGTCATGTTGATTTCTCACCAAAATTCAGCACTGCACTAAAACAAAGTAACAATGCAAAACTCCGAAAAATCTCTACTTAATCAAGGAAATAAGAACATAAACATTTCATTAAATCAAAAAAATAAAATTAACAAAATATGTCAAATAAATTCTTAAATTAACTAATGAATAGAAGATAAATAAGACTAAAAACAATAAAATATATGCATATGATGAAGAGTTATCATTACACAACAATGATTTTATAATATTTACAACATGAAATGTTAGAATCAAAATATGAGTAGGTCGTCTCTATAGAGACATATGTCATTTACAACATGAAATGTCATTTTCAGATTTGTAATAAATATAATTGTTACTTTCATTTACTTTAAACTCATTTGATATAATCAAGTTATTAAATTTTTCATGTCATTGCGTAAGAGATTGTTTAAGACCATACAAAGATTTATCTAACTTATAAACTTTGTTTTCTTGTCCATGAATCACAAAACCTTCAAGTTGTTCCATATAGATTTCTTCTTCCAAATCACCATTTAATAAAACATATTTGACATCCATTTGATGTACCACCAAGTTATGAATAATACCAAGTGAGATGAGTACCCTGATGGCTGTAATTATAGTGACCGAAAGGTGTCAGAGAAATCTGTATTTTTTATTTGTCTAAAACCTTTGGCCAATCATTCAATTGGGTTTTAGTTTCTTTTTCAATATTCATTTACAACATGATCATTTACAACCATCAGACAAGTTTACAAAATGTCAGGTCATGTTAGACTCTAGAGAATCCATTTTATCATTTATTATTTCTTACAATAAATGTACATCAAAAAATGACAAAGCTTCTTAAAGATTTGTAGGAGCCTTTTCTAAGGTATATGTCGTATAATGGGGTCCATAATTTTTAGCAACTATGTCTCTCTTACTTTTTTGAGCTTCTGTTTTTTCTTGTTTGCTGCTTTCAATGCTTCTTGTCACGGGAACATGACTTGATTCGCTGCCCCCTATTTCTCGATTTGAACGGAATATATTTTTATAGTAGTCAACATCATTTGAAACTATGATTACTTTCACATTTAGGTCATAAAATCTATACGCTTCACTTTTAACTGCATACCCAATGAATATACATTCATAGGCTCTACTAGTGAGTTTAATTTGCTTGGGATCAGAGATTCTGACATAAGCCAGACAACCATGAGTTTGAAAATAAGACAAGTTTGATTGTCTTTTCTTCACTATCTCATAAGCAAACATTTTGTTTTTAGATTTATGAACTCTATTCAAAATATAGCAAATAAACAATATATTTTCCGCACACCAATGAGATGCAGCACCAAAGTTAAGTTTATTAGCAACAACTAGTTCAGTAAGAGTTCTATTATTTTTTCAACTTTACCATTCACTTCAAACAATTATAGTGCAACTATTCCATGTATAATTCTAGGCAATTTATAAAATTCATTAAACAAACTAGAATCATACTTGGAACCTCTTAATCTTTCTACTAAATTGATTTTTAATTTCAATTACAAAGATCTTTAACATGTTAAGCGTTTCACTTTTATTTTTCATTTTTTTTTTAACATCTCATCAAGTTCACATATATCATAGCGTAATAATTCTAAAGACTCATATTCTCTAATTATAGATTTATGTGAGCTCATTGTTATTTTAGCTTGACTACAAAAATCACATTTTTCAAAATCATTTAAAGATAACTTTGGAATTAAACCTAAGTTACTTAAGTTTGAGATCAGATGTGTTCACATCGCAGAGTCTAGCATACCAAAAATTAAAATCACACAACATGTAAGCAAAATAAGACCTTTTATTGATTTCAATATTCAAACAGAAGGAGACATATTAAATTTCAATATTTAATTTAAATATGTCGTGACGTTCATTAATAAATGATCTCATGAGTTATCTACTTAATTTTACGGGAGTGAGCCTCCACAGATCTGTTATCGGTCATCTGATACTATGATACTTGAGGTAGCGACTCACAATATTGTTGGAACTGTAGTAGTTATACAGATCATCAACAAGTCCAATAAGAATATAATTCTTATAGAGTAATCATTATCCTCACATAGGTTAATTCTTCAGTTTTCTTATCTTTTTATTTTGCCTCACTGGAACAGTTTATTGAAATCAGAGGCACCAAATACAATAATCTCTTTGGTTGACATGGCAGAAAGAATCGAAGGGACTACAACATAACAACCTCTCTAAAAATCTAAGAGACTAAGACATAACAATAACTCTAAAAATCGAAGGGACTACGACATAACAACCGCTAAAAAGATCGAAAGGACAACGATAGAAAACCACTCATAAATATTGAAGGCATAAAAAGAAATGGGAGAAATGACTCAGAAAAAAGTCGAGTAGAATATAAAAGGGAGAGAATATAAAGTTGGAAATGCATCCAACTTTAAGGTACTTCTCACAAGAGTTTGAAACTCATTATATAGTTTGAGACAAAATCCCAAATTAATGTTTTGATGATAATTAAAAAAAGGTTAATTAAGACTTTTAACTATGATTCTAAGTGTTTTGATATTTAACATGTGTATTTGAGTGTGGTAAACAAGATATGTACCAAACATTACAAAGCAGATTTTATTAAAATAAAGAAAGTCAAATCAGTGAAACGAATAACATTTTTGGCATATTGTTGGAAAACGAAGAACGTTCTCCACATCTGCAAATTAAAAAGAATGAGAAGATTTCTATTTAAAAGATTAGATCCATGAAGTGTTATCCATTCCATATCTTTAATTATGTTATCCATTCCATTCCATATCTTCATAAAAAGCATAAAGCAAGATCATTCTCCAAGTTAAGCAAGTGCAAGTACAAACTCACACGTTGAAAAAGACACTGTTGTTGTACTTTCAAATAGACATGCATAAGTGATTCAAGACATTGGATCACTTCAAACAATTGTCAAGATCATAACATAAGTCAACCCATCTGAAGACAAATTCGAAGAACTTTATTGGTTCACAAGAACATTCATGTTTTCAGCAAGAACATTCTTATTTTATGGTTGATCTTATCCATTCACTTACTCATGACAGCTGAACTATTTCCAACGGCTAAATGAGCTGTCATAAGCTCTCTTGAAGTCTATAAATAAAACTTCATGATGAAGAACATATCAGAGCACAAAGTGCCAAGCAAAATCACTCATTCAATCATACTCGAATCCTCTTGAGCATCTCAATCATTCTAAGTTTCAGTTTTTTTCTTAGTGTGACATTAGAATCAATACCTACTAAGTTCTAAAATCTAGAATCTATTCTCACACAAGAGTTGAGCATACTTTGATTCTAACAATCTCAAAAATCATTACTTTGTAACTCAAGACTATATTGTTGATATAGCTTGAGTAGTCTGTAAAAATCCTTTTATGATTTAAAAGGTAGTTTCTAAAATCCTTTTTGAAATAATGTAAGGTAACTTGTGGAAATCCTTTCTAGGTAGAAAGGTAGAACTTTGTAATAGATCTAGATTGATTTGTGAAAGCTGTGTGAAAACCAAGAATGTTGTGATAGATCAAGATTGACGTAACCCGTGTTGGGTGAATCACGATATATGTGTGATTTCTCTTTCATTATCTCTATTTACTTTTTATCTTACATTTTTATATTGCTAAGTTAATATTGTTGTTTTCTTTCTACGAACCAAGAACGTTATGTTTGCAACCAATATCAATTTTGAGTTAAACACCTTAGTTTTTAATAGGAGTTTTTAAAAAGAGGCGATCATAATTCAAACTCCCTTCCTTGTATTTGACATTGTTACTTCGTAGTGATGGAAGCAATCCCTCATATGCTTTTTATACAACGTATGACTTTAATATTTATAGAATTGAAAACCATTCAATATATAAGAATTTTCCAATATGAGATTTCAATCATTTTTAAATTAACATATTAAGATACTCTATCTCCAATATGACATATCAATAATAAATGAGACAATCAACAAAAGATTGATACTAACAAACGAAGCTAAGAGACATTGAAAATATAAATTACTCATTAGTTTCACATGTCATCAGTTCAACCTTTTACTACAATGAACACGTAATAAAGTTTTTGGAATAAAATAATTAAAAATCATTTTTCAATAAAAAAAAATAAAGGTGTCATTTCTTCAAGCATATAACAACTTCTGTACTACTATCTAACATTCTCATTATCTAACACTTCTAAAAAAGAGAAGTTTAATTTGATATTATAAGACAAAGTATAAATTAAAAAAAAAAATAAATCTGAAATTACACATGAAGAAAATAAATCTGAAATTACACATGCATATTACACACGTTTTCAAGAAATTGTTAACATTAATTTTATTATATACCACTAAAACA
>JBBPBT010000941.1:1380834-1407043 GCA_037974875.1 Cicer bijugum | reverse complement strand
TCATATTAAAGTTTGAGAAATTGAAAAATTTAATATTATTTTAATGTCTTTAATTCATTTTTTTTTAATTTTTAGGTATAAAGAATGTTATGATTTGACCGATCAAAAGAAAAAAATTGTATTGAAAAAAAAAATAATAACAATTGCTTTTGGTTTTGTGATATTTCTAAAATAAAAATTTAATTTTACAAAAATATTATAAATAAGACAAATAATTACATAATGTGACTGAACGGTGAGTGAATTAATTAATATAGATACGAATAAGAAACTTGTTAACTTAAAATAAATAAAAAACTTTTAATCAAACCAACTTTTAAAATAATCCAATAAGTTATATGAGATAATATGTTTGTTTTACAGTTTTTGTGGAGAAGATTCACATATAGAACATGAGTTTTACAACATGTATTAGTTATTCCTGACCGCGTATCATGTTTCGGCATCATGCATACATTATGTCTAAGGATCATGTTTTGCATACATGAGTTTTGTATCATTCACATTGTGTCTTTATAATTGATTCAATATAATAAACAAATAAACTTTTAACTCATAACAAACAAACAAATTAACTAAACAAACTTTAAACACAGCATACAAAAATTAAAAAGCTTATTAACTAAATACATCTAATCTAATTAAACAAACTTTTAAATTAGTTTAATAAATTATAAGCTGATTTTTCGGTGTTACTAACCAGACACTTAATCAACTAACTTACATTCAAATTAAACCATAAACAACTAACTTAAACAATTACATTAATAATCATTACATTTACAACCAATGTGACAAGTCTACCGATCCATAATGCAGTTAACAACATCATTAAAAACCACATGACAACAAAATAATATTTTTATTGTTTTTGTTCTAACATCGGTGCATCAATTTTGTTCATAATGCTCACCAAAACTTCTCTCAACTTTGTTTTTTCTTTCATTACAACTTCAATCTTGTTCATAAGCTTATTATGTTCTTCCATAACCTTTTATTGTTGTCTTTGTGCTATTATCAATCGATCAATCTTAGCTATAAGTTCATCTTTATTTTTCCATATTTCATTTTTATTTTCAAGAACACCAACGTCTTTAGAAACAAATATGTTAGGAGCTTCATCATACCATAAAAGATAGAATAAAAACCTTCATTCTGAAATATAATTATTCAAATCATCAATGGAAGAAGAAACTATAATAGAAACAATGAAATAATTAAAACAAAGTAATGTAAGTGTTATTTTTGTGAGTAAAATCCCCGAACAAAACAAAACAAAACAAAACAAAACAAAAATTAAAAAATGCACATTTGAACATCACCTTCCAAATCGAACAACCAAAGAAATATGTCATCGAAATCCTTATCATAGTTTTCCTCCCACATAAATCAAAAAGAATTGGGCAGTTTTCATGATTCATCAAACCCTAAATTACCAATATAACTTTTTCCCTTCATAAATGAAATAAATTGAGAGCCACCACTAATAATCTATAATTTATATGTTTTATAGCTTTATTTGATTAATTTGATCTTTTTAATTCAGTTTTAGTTCTATTTTACTATATTTTTTGTTTTGTTTAGATTGTAAGGATAAGTGAAAGAATAAGTGAAGATTTTTGGTGCAAAAGAACCTTGAATCATGGTCCATCCTAATCAAGAAAATAAAAGAAGCTTAAGTTCCAGCAAAAATTACTATTAAGCCGTAATGACCATTATGGTTGTAATGGTTGAATGAAAAACAAAAACAAAAATGTGCTACTCCAAGGCAACAACCATTGCTGTTTGAAAGTAATAGCTATTATGGTCGTAGTTTGTTCATCTTCTCTTGTTCAGCCATTTTTCTTTTGTGAAACTATGATGGTTTCTTGTAATTAAAGTTCATGAAGACACTTAGCCCTATAAAAAGGACGAAAATACTCAGTTGTAGACACATATTTCTATTCATAATATCTTGTTACTCTTGCTTTTGTTCTTGTATTTCTTTAGCAAATTTCTAATTTCAAGAATATTCAATTTTCTATTTTTACTTTGTTACTTTATTATATTATTTTATATTTTTAATATTTTTATATTTAAGCTTTATGTGTGAGTTGATCTTCCTTGTATTGGGATGGTAGGATTTTCAATGATGGATCTCTAACAAATTCCATTTCTTTATGTCATGGGTATTGGTCTTTTAATCTAATCTTAGTAAGAATCATGTTCATACTTAGATATCAAATAATGTACCAAAAGGTAGATGTGATATTTGACCCTTAAAATTGGACAAAAAATCAAATAATGAAAATAGATTTTAGTTATCTTGAAATCATGAAATATATAATCTCTTAAAGCATTTGGCTAATACACCAATTATGAAAATAAGTCGGTTATTAGTTTAAAATACACTTTTGTTCTTTGAAAGAAGACATTAGTTATAATTGTTTATTTGATTTTTAAGAGTTTAACACCCACAACTTAAAGAACATTACTTTTTTTGTGACTATTATTGTGAAAAACTACAATCCCAATGCTTTATTTTTATTGTGAATTTTAATCCAAAACCACTATTAACATCGTTTTAGCTAATCATCATAGTAAAGAGAAATTGGTACTCATAACAAAGTCTTTGTGAGAACGATAATTTTTTACTATACGATAATATCTTGCACTTGCGGTCCTATCAACCACCATCCTATTCATATCATTTTCGCAAATATAGGTCCTTTTTTTGAAAAACAACAAAGGTGGTAGCATACATCAATCAAAGAAGGAAATAAAATTGGAGAAGAAGAGTTTGCAGATGATCGAACAAAGAAGACAAACGTGAAAATGGAGTAAAAACATTATGCTCTCAAAAACGAAGATAGTGAATAGAATTAAGAGAACGCAAACATGAGTCTAATACTAGAAGAAGAAGATGAATGTTATGTTTTTAATTGGTATACAACTAATTTAAAATATGTCAATTAATTTAGTCTCAAGTTGAGAAAACGTGGCAACTTCCGAAAATAAAAAGCATAAAAAATGTCACTAAGATTTGATTACGTAGGAGTTAATGTGTCACATCATCCGTTTGTAACACTGCTAGTGAAATTTTTTGATGAGACTTGTTGAGACAAAATCCCAAATTAATATTTTGATGATAATTAAAAAAAAAGTTAATTAAGAGTTCTAATTATGATTCTAAGTGTTTTGGTATTTAAGTGTGTTAAAACAAGATAGGCATCAAGCATTACAAAGCAAATCATATTAAAATCAAGAAAGCACAAACAGCGAAATGAAGAACGTTCTTGATAGATTTTTGGAAAACGAAGAACGTTCTCCACATTTGTCATAAACAAGAATGATCAAATTGCTATGTAAAAGATTAGATCCATGAAGTGTTATCCATTTCATATCTTCATCAGAAATATAAGAGGATCAATCTAAGCAACAATCATTTCAAAATTCGAGGACTCAACACCTTGCTTCATAAAAAGCATAAAGCAAGATAATTCTCCAAGTTAAGCAAATGCAACTACAATTAACATGTTGTAAAGGACACTATTGTTGTACCTTCAAACAGACCTACACACGTGACTTAAAGCTAGCAATCATTTCAAACAACTGACAGGATCACAAATACAAGTCAGCTCATCTCAAACCAATTTGAAGAACGACCTTGGATCTCAAGAACATTCCTGGTTTCAGCATGAACAATCTAGCTTTATGACTGATCTTATCCATTCACTTACTCATGACAATTGGCCTACTTCCAATGGTTAAATGAGCTGTCATAAGCTTTCTTGAAGCCTATAAATAAAGCTTCACGATGAAGAACAATTCAGAACTCAAAGTGCCAAATAAAACATCACTCATTCAATCATACTCGAGCTTCTCAAATCATTCTAAGTTTCAGTTCCATTTCTTAGTGTGATATTAGAATCAACGATTACTGAGTTCTAATATATAGAATCTATTTCTCAAACAAGTGTTGAGCAATATTCAGATTCTAACATTCTCAAAATCATTACTTTGTAAATCAAGGCTATACTTCTTAACATAGCTTGAGTAGTTGAAATCCTTTTATGATTAAAAGATAATTTGTAAAATCCTCTCTAAAACAATGTAAGGTAACATGTGGAAATCCTTTCTAGGTAGAAAGGTAGAACCCTGTAATAGATCAAGACTGATATATAAAAACAGTGTGAAAATCAAGAACAATCTTGCTTTGAAGCACTTAGTAGAAAATCTCACATTTCTGAAGACTGGACGTAACCCGTATTGGATGAACCATTATATATGCTTGCGTGATCTCTCTATCCTTATCTCTATTTATTATTTGTCTTACATTCAGTTTTTATATTGATAAATTGATATGGTTGTTTTTCCACTAACCAATAACGTTTTTCGTTTATAATCAAGATCAATCTTGAGTTAAAACTTTCAATTTTTTAATAGGAATTTCTAAAAGGGACAATTATAATTCATACTCCTCTTCCTTATAATTGATATTGTTACTTCAATTAACTTGATTAACGTTAACAAAATTATAAACTATTTTGAAATTTTAACTGTGAGAGATTAGATTTTATCAAAGACAAGAACCAAATCAGGTGTTTACCCAAAAATTTATGAGATGAGGGAACTCGATAGTCATATTATGAGTGTGGTGCAACATATCCCACTACAAGAATTCATGGAATTTGTGACGACCAAAAGCCTTCACAAAGGAGGGAAAACAACCACAAAAGAGATATTTGTGGTGGCCTTAGACAACCACAAATAACCTGATCACAAACATTTGTGGCGGCCAAAACTGCCACAAAAGTTGAATTTTTGTTACCATTTGTAAAGGCAAAGGCTGCCACAAATGCCTCCTTCTGTGAGGGCTTAGACCGCCACAAATGTTGATGCTGATTAAAAAATTTAAGCTTTTGTGGGGGCCTAGGCCGCCACAAATATCTCCTTTTGTGAAGGCTTAGACTGCCACAAAGGATGAAATTGATTAAAAAATAAAGATTTGTGACGGCTTAGGCCGCCACAAAATTTTGACTTTATTAAAACTATAATTTTATTAAATTCGAAATTAATATTAAAAAAATGATATTATATATAATAAATTAATATCAATATAAATTAAAATTTTAGATTTAAAATATAATATTACTATTTAATTAAAGTTTAAATTTAAATTAAATTTAAAAATTTAAATTAAATTTAAAAATTAAAATAACTATTATATATAAAAATATAATATTGATATTACATTAAAGTAATTACTACTAAACCAAATAAAATATTCCAAAATTAATAAATCATGTCTTACAAATCAAAAATTAAACACACCATAATTAAATAGGACAAGATATAATGTGTTCATACAAATCAAAAATAAAATTATAAAATTATTCAAGTATATCAATTACTCCCTCCATCATTATTTGCTGGAATGTTACCCGACGACAGAAGTCTCTCAAAAGTATTATTAATTTGTTTTGGAGGAGACATCATGATTTGAAATTGGATTTCATCTTCAATTACACCACCACTCATCGAAGGAGGAGCCATAGCTGGTTGAGGTTGATTTAAGTCTGGTCTGATCAAGTCGACTATTGACATAGTTGGTCAGTATGGAGTTTGATTTGGTTGAGGTTGAAGAAGTTGATGTGAAGATGACGAAACATACTGATAATTATTGAAATATTGTTGTTGTTGAAATATTGGTTGTTGTTGTTGGAAGGCAGAGTTTAGAGGATCCTGGTGTTGCTGTTGGAAATTTGGAGGTGGTTGATGTTGTTGAGAGTATTGAGAGTAATTTTGTTTCTATTGGAATAGTGGTTGTTGATGCAAGTACAAAGGCCGAGGTGGGAACTACTGATGAAACACAGGAGGAAATGAAAATTGTTGCTGTTGAAACTATTGTTGCTGCTGAAACTACTACTGCTGCTATTGAAACTTTTGTTTTCATTCCTCATTTAGTTTATCAATTGTTGCTTGTATTAGTTGTTGTGTCTTTTCTTCTTGTGCAGTTGCCCATTGTTCCTTTAATTGGTCAAGATTATCTATCGACGGACGATGAGATCGATCCGTACTAGCATAAGAAGAAGACGTCTCCGTCTGAATATAGCATGTTGGACCTTTCACAAATATTGACGATAAACTACCAGCACCCAACATATGTCATTTGTACTTGCCACCACTAATGTTCATAAAACTTGCGGTCTCATATTGTTTCCGCTGCACTGGACCAGCTCGCTCAGCAGGAGAAATAGTAGCTTAATGGTCATCCCATTCTTTCATGACTTGTTGAAGTTGTTCCTATATAAAAACTTAAAAATTAAAATAATTAATATATAATAATTTAGAGGGCTAATTCATTATAATTAGAATGTATATATATAGTTAGAAATATATGTGTATTTAAATACTAATTAAATATATATTTACCTAAATTATTTGTGATAATTCATTAGTATACTCATTTATTTCAGGATTAACATGAAGATAGCGATGTATCTCAGCCTGAGTGACCTCCCTTCTAAGTTGTTTTTCCTAAAATATTAAATTAATGTCAAATTTAATTGGTGAAATGTGTTGATTAATTGAATATAAATTAATAGATATATATTAATAGTAATTACCATATAATATTTCATTTCTCCAACAGATATGGAACCTCCCTTATGAGTACTGATACCCCTTTCAGATGCTTTATTAATCTTTGTTTTTTCTCTTTTCTGTTTGTAAACATATGTGTTCCATTTTCTCCACAAAGCACTCCAAATATTTTCACCAATCCAATCTGGTCGTTTTTCCTCGCCCTTATTACGTGCGTACGCCAGCATAAATGACAGCATTATGCAATCTTTTTCATGTACATTTTGTCTGCTGTTTATTTAAATTTAAAAAATATTAAAAATATAATTCAATTAAACAATCAAATGTATAATTAGTAATTAAATAAATTAATCTAATCACTTACTTTGAAACAATGTAAAAATTGATCAAATTCACTAAATTGAGGTGTCTTATCCTCTTTTATCTCACCCCAAGATAACCGTGGTTTTTAATATTTCTCTTGAATGACTTCAGCAATTGCCTTTGCAGATGATTTAAAAGGAAGATATCTTTAAAGTTTACATACGAATTGAATATAAAAATTAATTAATAAAATAATATAAAATGCAATAATTGACAATAATGAAATATTTAACAGTCATAGTTTACATATCCATCTTCTTCTGGAATAATGACAATACGGTTGTAGCAATCAACACATCTGAGTTCCATTATTTCGTCTATGGTATAAAGCTCTATCGGGACCTCATGATATAGAGGAATAGCTTCACCACTAGTATCAATCGTCGGCATCGACATGAGAGATGGGTCATTAACAACTCGTGATTTAACAACTTTTTTCTTACCACGTGATGTTTTGAATATTCCTCATATTTCAGTCGTTCCCATTCCTCCTGAACCTTCCGATCCTCCTACTCCCGATACTGGAGCTATGTCTATATATATATATATATATATATATATATATATATATATCCATACATATATGTGACATATATATGTATGTACAATTAACATAAATTAATAAAGAAATATACATTAATAAATTATATATATAAATAAATAAATAAATAAAGTATCGTTCATATTTCACATTACAATATAATATAATATATATACACACACATATTTCACGTAATTAATTAATTCTTCATCATTCTCTAATTCTTCTATTTCTTTTTTATCAACTTCTTCTCCAATGTTTGACTCATGATAAAATTGACTAATAGTCTCATCTCCAATCACATGATCCAAATTTGACATTTCATCCATTTGATATGCAACTTCTTCATTTTGACCTGCATCAACTTCTTCGATTCCACTCGTTGGTCTTGTTTTGATTGCAGCACACCAACCTTATTTGCTTATGATCGTTGATTGATAAGGAATATAATACACTTGTCTTACATTATGGGCAAGGGCAAATGAATCAAACCGTTGATATTTTTTGCTCATACGAATGTCTACAGTATTGGATATCAAATTGGTCTTAGTTCATCTGCTAGATGGATCAAACCACTTATAGTAAAACAACACCACTTTTTTCACATAATCTAGGAACGTATAGTCAATTTCATAAATATGCTCAATGATGCTGTAGAAATCTTGTATTAGACCACTATCAGACACACTTTTCATACAAACTCCACTATTAATGGTTTCTTTTCCTTCGGTCCAAAATTCAGTGTCAAATTTGTATCCATTGACATAATAGGTGTGTAAGTCGTTGAAACTTCTACTAGGGCCCATAGATAAGTGCCTCAAGTGGATGTTGATAGGAGTTTGTTCTTCGAGATGTTCTTGTTGTTGAATCCATAATGGAAAATTTGAATGTATATCAACAAAAGATTGTCATGTAGTTAAAAATGCCCTAATCAATAACCATATGGTGAATACCAATTTAAATATAATAAAAGATCAAGAGGGATTTAAAATATACTCAATGAACGGTTTAACTTCAATGCAGTTTATCAAAACGTGAACATGTGCCGCATTAAATACTTTGTCACTTGGCTAGAAAATCGAAAAATCCATACCAGCATGATGATCAGACAAGCAAAAAACTAATAAAGCATGTGGGTGACCTACAACATTATTAATATCATTTCTTCCGTTCACTGGTGACAACGTTTTGTTGTTGAAATAATGAGAACAAAAGTGTGTTGTTTCACTGTGTAGGTAAGATGAACAAATTGAGCCCTCAACTCTAGCTTTATTTTTCACCAACCATTTTGAATAACCCATGAACCTATAATATATAAATGAGATGTACAATAAGCACCATGTATATATAATATAAGCACCATGAAAATCAAGTGTATGCATATATATATATATATATATCACCTTACAAATGGATACATCCATCTATACTGAACTGGTCCACCAAGCCTAGCTTCACTTGCAAGATGCACTGAGAGATGCTCCATGGAATTAAAAAACCCAGGAGCGAAGACCTTCTCCAACTTATACAGAATCATCGGAATGTCATTTTCCATCTTGATGAAATCTTTATCAACGAGCGTTGAAGAACACAAATTCTTGAAATATTAACTCACTTCCATAAGTGGGTTCAATACAATTGTCAGTAAAGCACTAAAGGCAATAAAAAATAAACACTATAAAAATATGTGACAATCATGACTATTCATCTCATGCATCCTCTCATTTTCTACATCAGCACATCTTGTCAAATTAGAACAATAACCGTCAGGCGTCTTCAAATCTTTGATCCAATGATAAATAGATTTGGTTTCATCAGTAGATAAAGTATAATTCACACGAGGTTTTAGAGTCTTGCCGTTGTGCTCCACCAACAACCAATTTGGTTGTCTACAATATATACCTATGTCTTTTATAACTTTGTCATTATCTTTTGTTTTTCCTTTCACATTTATCACAATATTAAATATGTTGTCAAATAAATTTTTTTCGATATGGATAACATTGAGATTATGTCTCAAAAGATTATCTTTTCAATAGGGCAGATCCCAAAAAGTACATCTTTTTATCCAATTGTGCCATTTTCCATAACCTTGTGGTTTACAAGCCACACCATTAACAACGTGTATCTTTGATATATCTTTTATCTTATTACAAACTTGTTTTGATGTCAATTTAAGCGGAGATCCTAGATTTTCTGCATAGCCCTTCATAAATGCAGTTGTGTTCCTTCCAAGTCTCACCTGAATTTTATCTATTATCATAATAACACGTCATATTTCCTGCAATTTGTATTGATGCAAACATTCTCTCTAATTGATACAATAGGTAGGTAAAACATTGCTTTTCTTGGAATTGATTTTTTCCTACTTACCCTAGAGTTATTCCTTTGGGGATACATTGGTTGTTGACAAAACTTACATTCAACTAAGTTGACATCATTTATATCAAATTCATTATCATAATACAACATGCAATCTTTAACATAACAATCAATCCTCTTGACACTCAATCCTAACTTTGACACTAGCCGTTTAGCATCGTAATAACTTTGCAGCAAACCATCTCTAACAGGTGTTGCGTCTAACATTATTTTAGTCATCAAATCTAAAGCTATATCAGGAACACGAAATTGAGACTTTATATATAACAGTCTAATACACATTGATAACTTTAAGTTTTAAGATCCTTCAAACAACAGTTTATTTGTCTCTTTCAAAAGACCATAAAATCTTTGAGCTTCTTCATTCGAAAGTTCATCGATATCGTTATATTGATCTTCATTGAATGAGATATTAACCCCAACAACATCCGAAATCATATCATTCATCAACTCAAAGTGTTGATAGTTATAATAATCTACACCTAACATGTTAGTACAACTTGAATGACCTATGTTATTCTCCACACGTGTACTAGTATTAGGCGGCGTCGGAGACTCTTCCCCATGATTAGTCCAAATCTAGTAGTTAGGCATAAACCCATCTTCAAATAAATACACTCTTATTTCATCTTCGTTATTAAACCGTCTACATCGACATAAACAACATGGACATCTCATCCCCCTTCATCTTCGACAATTTTTTGCACTCTCGCAAAATTGAGAAAGTCTTCAACCTTGTTAGCAAAACGTTGTTTAAGACCCTTCCTTCTAGGAAAATTCCTATCGTACATCCAACTACAGTCTATATACATATATGTGTGTGTGTGTGTGTGTATATATATATATTCTGAAAATTAAATAAATATATAAATTATGTGTGTGTATATATATATATATATCAATGTTTTATATATAAATTATTTTATTTTTCAAAAGCATTATATATAAATTATCACATACTTTATATGTCAATTAGGGGATCATTTACAAACTATATAATAAATCATTATAGAGACTATAAATATATAAATCAAAATAAAATTTTAAATGATGTTTAATGAATTTTTTCATAAAATAAGTCCTTATATATAAACAAAAATAGAGATTGTTAAAGTATATAAATTTTTAGTGAGAATTCAACTACAACTCTTTTTAATGACTAACAACAAATATTAATATCATCAATTTTAATAATGTTTTTTAAAAAATAGTTATATTAAAAGTAATAAGTTTTACATGTGTTTCAAATTTTTATTTATCATATATTATGTAAACAACATAATGTTTATTTTTTTTAAACAAATCTATACTAACATTTCAAATGACGAGCTTTATATATATTTTAAAAATAATATAAAAATTATATTTATAATATCATATATTTTACTAATCTATATTTAAAATGTCTAAATACTAATTTGATGTCGAGTAGTGTCTGACTTGAAACTTTCACACAACTGAGAACTCTTCGAAGTAACCACAATATTACCACTGTCAAAATAAAAATTAAATAATATTCATTACATAAATAACTTCAAATTAAAAATAAAATTAAAAAAACTAAATATATAATATAAACTTACCAAAATTCAAGATACAAAGTAGAGAAAAAACTTGGAGAAATATTTTTTGTAGAGAGAAGGTGGAAAGAAAATTTAGAAAGAAAGTTTAGAGAGAATGTAGAAATGAAAAATGATAAGAGGAGTGATATTTAAAGAAAAAAATTTATCCTTTGTGGCAGTCAAAGCAGCTACAAAATCCAACGGTAACCAAAGCTTTTGTGGCGGCTTTTACGGTCAGAAATGAAGGAATTTGTGGCGGCCTAAACAGCCACAACTGACAACGATACAATGGGTATTTGTGGCGGCCTTTACAGCCACAAAGTGCAACGGTACACTGATTTTGTGGCGGCCTGGACGACCACAAATGACTTGCCTTTGAGGCGGCCTTTACCCTTATATATGGCTGATTTTGTGGCTGAAAAAACCCTCACTAAGGACTAAAATTTCAGCTGGATTTTGTGGCTGCCTAAGCCTTCACAAAATGACGACGTTGTGATTTTGTGAGGGCTTAGGCAGCCACAAAATCCAGCTGAAATTTTAATCTTTTGTGAGAGTTTTTTCAGCCACAAATAACGACTAATTTGAATTTTAGTATTTGTGAGGTTATTTCGGTTAGTAATTTGTGAGAGTTTTTTTCGATCATAAAATATTTGTAAAGTTGACCACAAAGGAAGTGTTTTCTTATAGTGTCCATTGCATTTCTAAGAAAATTGATTCACCTTTGCCTTCTCGAGTTATGATTTTAAATAGACATCAACATAGAGCTATGTCAAGATGAATATATAGTGATGAATCTCATGTTGGTGGTTACTATTGGATTTGGAGTTTCAAAAACTATTTAAAAATCATAATTTATGCCACCGAAGATATTACTGGGTTGAGTCGCGGACTAGGTCGCTCTCTTTAAGACGTTTCATGACATTGCCCGAATTGTGCAAGACAGACTATCAACCACGAAGTCCCTAGGATAAAATAGCTCAGATCACTGTATCGGAGTTCTACTGCACTTGTAGAAAACCGTTTTAGAATTACACCCTCAATATGACGCTTAAAGTCACTCTTAATATGACGGTTAAAGTCATTCGTAATATGGTACTATGATCACTTATAACTACGGTATAACAACCGCTCTAAAAACAAAAGGACTACGACATAACGACCGCTCTAAAAACCAAAGGGACTACGACATAACAACCGCTCTAAAACCGAAGGGACTGCGGCATAACAGCCGCTCTAAAAACCGAAGGGACTGCGGTATAATAACCGCTCTAAAAACCGAAAGGACTGCAGTATAATAACCGCTCTAAAAAACCAAAGGGACTGCGGTATAATAACCGCTCTAAAAACTGAAAGGGACAGAAAGAAAGGGGAGAAGTGGCTCGAAATTTGGCGAGCAGAATATAAAAGAGAGAACAGAGAAAGTTGTAAAAAGCATCCAACTTTTGTGTGCTTTTGACAATAGTTTGATGCTCATTATATAGTGATGGAAGTAAACTCACATTTCTTTTCTAAGCAATGTGGGACTTTAGTATGTATAGAGTTGAAACTACTCAAAATACTAGAGTTTTCCAATGTGGGATTTCAAAATTATTTCTTTCCAATGTGGGACATAACAAGTTTCTTTCCACTTAAATTTACAGTAAAAAATTCTTTTTAATGTGGGACTTCAACAAATTATTAAATTCACACTATAACATACTTTTTTTCCAACAGTTACTCATTATGTGGTGGCATTCTTCGAGATCATGAGGAAAAAAATTTTAAGACATTTTATCGTAAAGGACTCCTCTCTTGTTATCAAAATGATTTAGTGATACAGTATATCGATTTCTTCTCTTAAACTTCTCTTGAAAGTTACTATTTATGGATAACCCGCCAACCCAATCCATTTTTGATTGGGTCGGTTCGAGTTAAATGAAAGAAATACGAATTTAAAATTCAACCCAAAAATAATCGATTAGTTCGAGTATCAGATTTTATCAAAAATGACCTAACTCAACCCGTATACACCCCTGATTAATACACTTTTTTCTTTCTTTATTTATATGATTATACAAAATTGAAATTATGGTTGGTTTTGATTAAGAGATGTATTTTTAATTGTTGTTTTCAAATTATTTACAAATATTAAAAAATTTAAAATCATCATTTTTTATAATTTCTTATATGCTATCTTTAACTATATATTATTTTATTTTACATACCTATGTCTCTACAATAAATGGTTAGAGATAAGAAATTTTGTACGAATATTATTGGTTGCACATATTTATTTTAAACGATAAAAAGAGATAAGAAATTTTTTAAACAAAAACGACACTTACGTTAGCAAATGCAAATGAAATTTGCTTTAAACATGAGATGATTGAGGTGATGATTTTGGTCCCTAAATTAAACCATTATAATTTATACGTGTCAGCATGTTTCCAAGTCCTAAACAAAATTTGGTCAAACTCATGAAACTAACAAAATGACTAAAAGCTATTCCCATTGTAAAATCAATCTTCCATTCAAACATTGATAGTTACTGATTTAATTTTGCAGCAGCCATACTAGAAAGAGTTGCATATACGTACTCTTTAGATGAGTCATGAGTAACTAATTAAGTGTGGTTTAATTAATACCATGGTTTACCAGATTCATACTCAATTATGTATGTTACTACACATGTTTCATTTAATTACTCGATTCTTATCTAATTAGAGATGGATAAGAAAAAAAATAATGAAATATTTGAATTATCTTTATTTTGTTGTCCTTTTTCCCTTTGATTGGACAAGATTAGGAATCATGCATTTCACTAGGAAATACCTTTTGTCCCTACCGTAAAAGCTGAGTAGGTTTTGCTTATAACCTAAGCCTCTAATAAATTCAACCAATTTTAAGAAAAAATTCTTGATTTCATGACTTGCTTGCGCATCCATGATGTAAGATATGATATTGGTGCAAGGTCCAAAGCCATAATTCTTTATTCTAAACTTTGAAAGAAAATAAAATTATCCTCATTGAATCTCAATGATTTATGAGCAAAATTAATTTCAACTTTTTACATGAGTATATCAAAATATTAACTGTCCATGTAATTTAACTTTTTTTTGTATTTCTTATGAACAAATTTATTATTCATTGAATTATCTAGATAATAAACTTTTTTTTTAGATTGTATAAGTTTGATCAACTACTTTTCTTAATGTACATCATTTAATAAAAATTACTTATAATTCATTCTAAAAGAAATACTAATATGAGATGATGAATTTAATAAATCTCATTTGTTTAGTGTTAATTATAGTTTAATTGGTAAGTATTTTATTTTTTGTCTTGATATGATGCTATTTAGTTTTTACATCTTAGTGCGATTTTTTATTTTAGTTTAATTTTGATCTATTATAGATTTCAATTAATGATTTTGGCGTTTTCAATATTAATATATTTATCTATATATATATATATATTAAACACTTATATTTTATTAAATTTATTAATATGTTTTTATTTTATGTTATATTGAGTTTGTTTATAAATTTATTTTTTATTTTTAATAAATTAAATTTTTTATTACATTGATATATTTTGTGAAAGTAAACACATTTAGTAAAATAAAAATAAACAATTTTTTTATGTGAAAAGTAAACTAAAAAAAAAAAGACTAATAATTATGGTGATCACTATTCACTTGACTACGATAGGAGTAAAAACCGTCGCATTATGTGTCGATGGATGATTTCTTCTAGCATTATGTTCTAATAGTGTCCCACTAATTATTAATTAAACTAGTTAATTAATGAATATTTGGTTCCATTATTTTTCATTGTGCTTGCAAGTGATATGCCATTAAAGCATAGCCAATAGCATCTTACCTACTTCCTTGTCCAATATCTTATTTTGGTAAACACCACATAAAGCACCACTAATATTATGGTCAGTTATATTAGTTAAATATTTCTTTTACAATATGATGTCAAGTGTAGCTTACAAAATTGACGGGTCTTCAATAAAATACATGTAAATCTCAAAAGGCATTCCAAATGTTTGTTTCTTTTCATATATTCCTATTCATTTTTTATAATTATCTATTTGGTTAATATTGTCTTCTTCTACTCACATCCTTATCAGAATCCAACACAAGTGGAATGCCAGGTCAAAGGGTTCCATCCACTGCACATATAAATATAAAGGTTGCCCCATACTATTGCACATTAATATTATTATCGGGTAAATAAACATTTTAATTCTTAAATTTATAAAATAATAAATCAGTCTATTAAATTACAGAATAATTTTTTTTCATCGTACCAATAAAATTGTGATACATAATTTGGGAAATGACTTTAATTGATTGATATTTTTCAATACAATAGACTAATTTACTTAAAAATTTGATAAGTTAAACTTACGGCTAATTAAATATTAAAATATTCGTTTTCTCAATTAATTAACTATGCCTCCGAAAAAATAACATAATGTATATGTTGAAATACCTAATAATTATTATACAAATTAAAGGTTTAGTTTTCAAGTATACTGAATGATATGTGATTCTTAAAAGTCAATATAATTTGATACGTCTAAATAATAATATAATGTTTCTATTCTAATTATTTGATTAGAAAAAAATTCATTAAATAAAAAACTACAAATAAATTACATTTTTCCTAACAAAAATTGTCACTGACAATTTATTTATAAACCAAATTATTAATTATATGGCTAATAAACATAAACATTAATGAGTAGGCTAAATATTTATAATTAATATAGAAGGTGTGGTCATACCATTCACTCTATTTCAGCGAGTGATGATACTCCATTCTCTTTGGTCGATCTTTCACTATCTAATATTCCAAAATTCAAAATATACTTAGTAAAAGAAAAATTCAAATATATTAGTTGAGCCTTATTCAAGACCCAAAGGAACTTAGGTATCAAACACACGCTATAATTTTTATTTCATACATAGCAAATCCTCTAAAAGATTATGTTACCCCACTAATGCCTTTTTGTTTTACCCTTGGAGCAACTACAATGATGTTTTTAAGTGAATTATAATATTTAAGAATTTCCAATTTTATGGTTAAAGCAGATTTACATGAACTAGATTAGACTAGATTCTGAGTGAAATTAAAAATATTAAATCTATCTTTCAATTAAATTATCTTTATTTATAAATTTAGTTGTCATAGGATAGAGTAATTGATCATTGAAGGTTAATTCATTTTTTAAATTTGGAAAAAAAAGTGAGGTAGAAATTTAAATATGAAATAAATTTTTTAATTTTAAGAACTCTTATATGTGTACACTCATAATTTTCAAACAAATATTTAATATCTTATTTTTTCTTTAATTTTTTTTTATCACACCATTTCCTTTATTTCAATCTCTTTTTTTCTCTTTCTAATTTTAACGTGGCATAGATAGATCCACTAAAAAGAAATTCAAAAACTATGCACTCACCATTGAGATACTTTAAGATACCATTTCTAGAAGGTAAAAGAATAACACCATCTTAAAACTTGTGGTACAACACAAAGTCTCTTTTTCTTTCTAATTAATCAAACCAATTTTCATAGATAAAAAAGCAAATATAAACAAATATTCTATAATGACCAAGAAGAAAAAAGCATTTATAAGTGTCTTCATAGTGCTTGTACATAGCTATTGACCACTCTAGCTTCAACCCAAACCATGTTGTTCCAAATTAGGTACTTTAGGATTCCTGTTAATGTCTTATAGGATAGATGACATTTCTTTGACCCTCCTAAGCTACCATGAATTGCTAGTCTAATGTGAAATTTTAGGAACTTGGTCTACACAACAACAATAATTAATCAAATCATTATAATCATATTATATTTATGAATTATTTATAAAGAGTGGATTTTCCTCTAATATTATTTGATTTACGTAGTCAATCCCATCTAATAAAAAAAAATATTTGTTTGTTGTCGTCGTCGGTGTCCACTATGCATTGATAAACTTATACAGTAATATATAAAATTACTTTCAAATACAGTACACTTGGTGGAACCATAGTACAAATAATAGTAACATCTTGTTTAATTAGTTGACCTTTCGATTCTCAATTCATAATAATGTGCATTTCAAATGATAAAAAATATTTCTACTTTCAAGATGTGCTTTTTTTTCACAAACAACAAATTCACGGTTTTTCATTCATAATAATGTTGAAAATACATTCTAGAAAATCATAAAACAACCGTATTCCAACATGTTATAGAGAAAGTTAATTACCACACCCTCGTTTCTTCTTGATTTTAGATCATTTTCTTTTTGTTACTTATAGTATTTTTTTTAGGAGCCAAAAATGTCGCCAAACTTGAGACAGTAACATTTGTGATCATGACACACAATTGAAGCAAGTAGCCATGTGTTAGAATTTGTATTGAGTTCTACACAATCCTATAAAAATTGATTTGTAAATTAAAGACTATCTACTATTTATAAATATTCATTGGATTTTTTATTATCTGATGTGAGAATAATATATTTAAATATTTTGAGAATATTTTATTTAAATATATTTATAATTTAAAATAAGATATCATTAAAATATATAATTTATATTTCTGTTTAAAATATGTTGAGAATATATAATATATTTTATATTAAAATTTAGCTTTATATATAGAACAATAATTGATAAAGTTTAAGATTAAAACTTTTTTTCCAACATATAATATATTTTATACTTTTTTTCACATGCAAAATACATCGCATATAATTGCCAAATATAAACAACAACAAAACCCACCACAATGTGGGACTCTTATTAGTGTGGTCATGGAAAACATATCGCTAACAGCCTCGTGCAAAAGAAAAGCAAAGACTCGTCATAGTGTCCATTTCTCAACCAAAGCAAGATTGTGGTTGTCTATTCACAATCTTCTCACTTATTAACTTTCTCCTTCAAACTTAGTTATCAATATATATATATATAAGTTCAAAACCACAATTTAGATTGTAACATCATGATTTTTGATGTATCTAAGACAAAAAATTAACGCCACATCAATTCAATTGTATTTTACTAATTAGTATAATTCTCTACAATATCAAGAATTAAATCTTGAATATAAGGTGACATAAAGTGAAGAAAAAAAAAATACTACTAAAGTTGGAGTGTGATGAAGAGATAAGGCTTATGATATTTATATAAGGGTAAGATTCTTGTGATTTTTATGTAGATCTTGCCACTTGATAATCCTACAAAGCAAGGTGTGTTGCAACTTGCAACTGGGTGCAAATTTCACTAGACCAATAAATTTGGCAGTTAAGGTGGTTAATGAAGATTTTATAACTATACTCTAGAATTAATAATTCCTATTCACTCTCCTATGTATCACGGTGAGATATATATGAAAATGACAACTTTATTCATTTTGGCCACATCTCCATTTGATTGATGATAAACCAGTAAAGTTGTGTGGAAAAGGAGCTTTCTTCTTTCTACTTTCTTTTTTTAACACATTTACAATATTAGAAAATTACCAAATTTGAAGCATAAGTTTTTTTTTTTAAATAACTCAATAACCATTTCATTGACAAAGTGAACAAATTTTGCAATCATATTTCACCGTTATATGTGTTTGTTTGTGCATATATTTTAAAAAATAATATAACATTACGACGTTGTTGTAAGATGATAAAATATGATTAAATACATATAAAAAAACTATTATTATAGTCATTAAATTATAGTTTAACTTACAAATATTGATATGGTTAAATTTGATGTGTATTGTTTTGAATCTGATACCTCACAATTATATGAGTTAACACTACAAGAATAATAGGATTTTGTGAGGGTCAAAAGCCCTCACAAAGGGGAAAAAACAGCCACAAAGGTGGCTTTTGTGAGGGCTTTTGGCAGCCACAAACAAGCTGGTCACAAAATTTTGTGAGGGTTTTTGCAGCCACAAAATCCTGCATTTGTGAGAGCAAAGGCCGCCACAAAAGACAGGCTGACTGGATTTTGTGAGGGCTTTTGGCCGCCACAAAATCATGCTGACTAGTTTTTTGTGAGGGCTTTTGGCCGCCACAAAATCTTGCTGACTGGACCTTTGTGAGGGCTTTTGGCCGCCACAAAATCTTGCTGACTGGACATTTGTGAGGGTTTTTGGCCGCCACAAATGCCAACGTAAAATATAAATTAATTTTTATTTTATTTCAATAATTATAATTAATATTATATATAATAAATTAATATAATTATAATTAATATAATTAATATATTTATAAATTAATATTAAAATTTAAATTATAATTAAATTAAATTTGAAAGACTAATAATTAAATTATTTAAATTTAATATATATATATATATATAATAAACTAATCTTAATATAATTAAAAATTTAAAATAAAATATTTAAATTAAAAATAAAGAATAATAATTAAATTATTTAAATAATAAAATATTAATTATAAAATATTTAAATTAATTAAAATATATTTAAATTATTAATAATAAAATATTTAAATATTTAAATTAATAATTATAATTAAACATTAATTTAAATTAATGTAAATTATAAATAAATTATAATTTAAATTAAAATTTAAATAATATTAAATATTAATTATTAAATATTAAATATTAAATATTAAAAATAAATATTAAATATTAAAATTAAAATAAATATTATATATAAAAACATAATATTAATAATAATTAAAGCTAGCTATAGCAATCATGATAAAATCAAATAAAACATGCATTCCAAAATTATCAATTAATGTCTTACAAACCCAAAATTAACAAATAATGTCTTACAAAGTGGAAATTAATTAAACACACATTAATAATGTCATACAACCCAAAAATAAATTATGAAATTCTTCAAATGATCACATCAATCATCATAATAATTCGTCTGATCAGCTCCACTCCCACCATCATTATTTCCTGCATTCATACCCGACGAAAGAAGTCCTTCAAAAGTATTATGCATTTGTGTTGGAGGAGACATCATGCTTTGAAATTGAATTTAATCTTCAATGGCACCACCAGTAGTCGAAGGAGGAGCCCTAGCTGGATGATGTTGATTTAAATCTGGTCTGACAACCCAGCTGTTGGCATAGTCGGTCGGTATGCAGTTTGATAATCTAGTTGAGGTTGAGGAAGTTGATGTGAAGATGATGGACCATACTGATAATTATGAAAATATTGTTGTTGCTGAAACATTGGCGGCTGTTGTTGCTGGAAGGTAGAGTTCGAAGGATCCTGTTGCTGTTGTTGTTGGAAAGTTGGAGGCGGTTGATGCTGCTGGGAGTATTGGGAGTAACTCTGTTGCTGCTGGAAAATTGGTTGTTGGTGCAAGTACTGAGGCCGAGGCGGGAACTGCTGATGAAAGACAGGAGGAAATGAAAATTGTTGTTGTTGAAATTGTTGTTGCTGCTGAAACTGCTGCTGCTGCTCTTGAAACCTCTATTTCCATTCCTCATTCAATTTATCAATTGCGGCTTGTATCAGCTGCTGTGTCCTTTCTTCTTGCTCACTTTCCCATTGCTCCTTTAACTGATCAATATTATCTATCGGCACCGGACGATGAGATCGATCCGTATTAGCATAAGAAGAAGACGTCTCAGTTTGAATATAGCCGGTTGGACCTTTCACAAAGGTTGATGATAAAGTACCGGCTCCCAGCACACGCCCTTTGTACTTGCCACCACTGATGTTCATAAAACTTGCGGTCTCATATTGTTTCCGCTGATCTGGAGTAGCTCGCATAGCAGGAGGAAGAGTAGCTTGATGACCATCCCATTCTTTCATGACATGTTCAAGTTGTTCCTATATTAAAAATCAAAAAATTAAAAATTAAATTAGTTAATAAGTAATATATAATAATTTAAAGATGTAAATATAATTATCAATATATAATAATTACCTGAATCGTTTTTGATAACGAATCAGTATACTCATTTGTTTGAGGATTAACATGAAGATAGCGATGTATCTCAGCCAGAGTGACCTCCTTTCCAAGTTGCTTTTCCTAAAATATATATTAAAATAATGTCAAGTTTATGGTGAAATGTGATGATTAATTGAATAAAAATTAATATATATATATATATATATATATTATAAATAAATAATTAATTACCATATAATATTTAATTTCTCCAGCAGACATGGAACCTCCCTTATGAGTACTAGTACCCCTCTCAGATGCTCTATTAATCTTTGCTTTTTCTCTCTTCTGTTTGTAAGCATATGTGTTCCACTTACTCCACAAAGCAGTCCAAACATTTTCACCAATCCAATTAGGTCGTTTTTCTTCGCCCTTATTACGTGCGTAAGACAACATAGATGAGAGACACTTTGAAAAGCGATGGTCAAATGAAGCCATAACTGCGGCATCATGCTCTCTTTTCCAAGTACATTTAGTCTGTTGTTTGTTTAAATTTAAAAAATATTAAAAATATAATTCAAATAAACAATCAAATGTACGTATATATAATTAATTAATTAGTACTTAAATAAAATAATGTAATCACTTACTTTGAAGCAATGTAGAAACTGATCAACTTCCCTAAATTGAGGTGTCTTATCCTCTTTAATCTCACCCCAAGACAACCATGGCTTTTTGTATTTCTCTTGTATCACTTCAGCAATTGCCTTTGCAGATGGTTTAAAAGGAAGATATCTTCATAATTTACATGCAAATTAAATATAAAAATTAATTAATAAAATAATGTAACATGAAATGCAATAATAAAATATTTAACAATCATAGTTTACATACCCATCTCCTTCTGGAATTATGACAATGCGGTTGTAGCAATCAACACATCCGGATTCCATTATTTCATCTAACGTATAAGGCTCTACTGGGACCTCCGGATATACAGGAATAGCTCCACCACTAGTACCAATGGTCGGCATCGGCATGAGAGATGGGTCATTAACAACACGTGGTCTCTCAACTTTTTTCTTACCACGTGATGTTCTGGATATTCCATGTATTGCCGTCGTTCCTGGTCCTCCTGGTCTCTCAACTTTTTTCTTACCACGTGATGATCAGCAGGTAAAAACCTACGATGCGAGTCAAACCACGATGCCTTCCCACCAAATTTTAAGGTAAATGCTTTCGTATCATGGGTGCCCCATCCTGACAACATCCCATAAGCGGGGAAATCATTAATGGTCCACATCAATGCAGCTCTCATCATAAAATTTTCTCTCCGAGCAATATCATATGTCAAGACACCATTCCACAACCTCTTCAAATCGTCAATCAAAGGTTGTAAATAAATATCAATACCAGTTGTAGGATTAGAAGGACCTGGTATCACAGCAGCTAAGAACATATATGGTTTAGACATACACATATCAGGAGGAAGATTGTAAGGAGTAACAATAACCGGCCAACAAGAATAAGGAGTAGACGATGCTTGTATGTAAGGCGTAAATCCATCTGAGGATAATCCAAGTCTTACATTGCGTGGATCTGACGCAAAATCAGGATGTATTTGATCAAAGTGTTTCCATGCCTGACCATCAGAAGGATGTCGCAACTCGCCTGAATTTCTTCTATTCTCATAATGTCACGTCATCTTTCCTGCAGTTTGTATTGATGCAAACAATCTTTGCAATCTTGATACAATAGGGAGGTAAAACATTGCTTTCCTTGGAATTGATTTTCCCCTACTTACCCTTGAGTTATTCCTTTGGTGATACCTTGGTTCTTGACAAAACTTGCATTCAACTAAGTTTGCATCATTCATACCAAATTCATTGTCATAATACAACATGCAGCCTTTAACACAACAATCAATCCTCTTGACACCTAATCCTAACTTTGACACTAACCGTTTCGCATCGTAATAACTTTGCGGCAAACCATCTCTCACAGGTGTTGCGTCTAGCATCATTTTAGTCATCAAATCCAAAGCTAAATTAGGAACATGAAATTGAGACTTTAGACCTAACAGTCTAATACACATTGATAACTTTGAGTTTGAAGAACCTTCAAACAATGGTTTATTTGTCTCTTTCAAAAGACCATAAAATCTCTGAGCTTCTTCATTGGGAAGTCCATCGGTATCATCATATTGATCTTCATTGAATGACAAATTAACCCCAACAGCATCCGAGATCATATCATTCATCGCCTCAAAGTGTTGATAGTTATAATAATCTATACCTAACATGTTAGTACTACTTGAAGGACCTATGTTATAATTCTCCAAAGATGTACTAGTATTAGGCGCGACCGGAGACTTTTCTCCATGATTAGTCCAAATCCAGTAGTTAGGCATAAATCCGTCTGCATACAAATGCACTCTTATTTCATCTTCACTTTTAAACCGTCTACATCTACATAAACAACATGGATATCTCATTCCCCCTTCATCTTGGACAATTTTTTGCACTCTCGCAAAATTGAAAAAGTCTTTGACCTTGTTAGCAAAATGTTATTTAAGACCCTTTCTTCTGGGAAAATTCCTATCGTACATCCAACTACGGTCTAAATACATAGTTGCTTTATATATATATATCGATGTTTTATATATTAATGGCTTTATTTTTCAAAAGCATTAATATAAATTTTGACATATTTATATGTCAATTAGGGGAGCATGCATTTGCACACAATATAATATATTATTATCAATACAATAATAAAATATATATCAATACTATCAAAAAATATCAATACTAACAAAAAAATAATAATTAAATAAACATTATATATATATATATATATATTAATTTGCCAACAATATAATAAATTATAAATAATATAATAACATATTAATACTTATAACAAAAAATAATAATTAATATGATAAATTTTAATAATGTTTTTTAAAAATCAATAACTTTGATATATATGTCAATTAATTAGGGGATTATATATTAATTAATTTTCAAACAATATAATAAATTATTAATCAAGACTATATCATTATACAAACCTATATAAAATTTAAAATGATGTTTTTTTAAAAATCAACACTACTAATCAAGACTTATTTAAAACAAAAAATAATAATATCATCAATTTTAATAATGTTTTTTTAAATAATAATTATATTAAAACCAATATATTTTAACTGTGTGGTTTGAAACTTTAATTTATCATATATTAATATGTAAACAACATCATTACTATTTTTTTAAAAATAAATATATATAAAACTAATCTAAATATATATATTACTAATCTATATTTTAAAAATAATATATATATATATATAAATATATATATACTAATCTAAATTTAAAATATATAAAATACTAACTTGAATGCCGAGTAGCGTCTGACTTCAAGCTTCCACTCACGTACAGTGCTTGCAAGTCTTCGAAATAATTAACAAGCACTATAAAAATAAAAATCAATAACATTAATTAGTTATATCATATTAAAAAATAAAATTATAAATTAATTACATATATAATATAAATTACATATATAATATAAATTAATTACATACATAATATAAAATTAAACTTATAAAATTTATATGATGAGTAATTTGTAGAGAGAAGGAGGAGAGAATAGTAAGATATAAGTTTTAGAGAGAAGTTGTATTGTGAAAATGAAGTAGGAAGATGGGAGACATATATATAGTATTTGCATTGGGAATTTGTGGCGGCCTTGCCCGTCACAAAAGCCAACGGCTCATTCCATTTGTGGTGGCCTTGCCCGTCAGAAACTCCAACGGCTAGCAAGGATTTTGTGGCGGCCTTTGCCGCCAGTAATGCCAACGGATATGTCCAGTTGTGACAGCCTGAGCGGCCAGAAAATCCAGCTGGATTTACGCGTGATTTGTGGCGGCCTTTGCAGCCAGTAATGCCACGTCCCCAATCCTTTGTGGCGGTATAGGCCGCCACAAATACCCTGGTCCCATCAGCTAATTGTGACGGATCTGACCCTCACAAAATTCATTTTTGTGGCTGTAAAAGCCCTCACAAAATCCCTAAATATTTAACTGGATTTTGTGGCTGCCTAAGCCCTCACAAAATCACAACAGTGTGATTTTGTGAGGGCTTAGGCAGCCACAAAATCCAGTTAAATATTTAAAAATTTGTGAGGGCTTTTTCAGCCACAAAAGATGACCAATTTTAATTTTAACCTTTGTGAGGGCTTTTTCGGTCACAAATTTGTGAGAGTTTTATTCGGCCACAAAATATTTATAAAGTTGGCCACAAAAGGAGAAATTCTTGTAGTGTAATTACGTTGTAATTTACTATTTCTTCTAAGATAAAAGAAAATTAAAATTTGTTATATGACAATTTTATTTTATTTTAACATAATAACCATTATAATATTGATAGAATCAACAAATTTCTCAATCATATTTCACTATTATATGTGTTTGTGTATATGTTTTGAGAAATAATTACATAAAGTTGTTGTAAGATAGGAAAATATAATTGAATGTGTTAGATATGACTTATATTGATAAGTGGGGTTGTCTTTAGCTCAAATATTAATTGGACTGATTAAGAAGTTTAAAACTAATAATGAAAGGAAACAGTTGTTCTATCGAAAAAGTAGACATTATTGACCAAAATATATAGAAAAAATTCGTAAATTCTTAAAACTTTTGTTTTTCAATGGATAATCATTGAACATTTTTGAAAGATAGAAAATATCATGACAATGAATTCTCCTTTTCATCTTACCCCAAGCCTGCATCAGAATAGAACCGTTGCTATTATGAAGGTGATAAGTGGATACCACCTTGATATCTCTCTCTTTTTTTTTTCTTTTTTCTTTTTTTATTTTAACTTTATTGCGTTATA
>JBBPBT010000941.1:1362995-1380660 GCA_037974875.1 Cicer bijugum | reverse complement strand
ATATATATATATATATATATATATATATATACTAGCTTATTTATGTATAATCAGATCCTTCAACCCTTCAATTTCGCATGAACCCTTCTCAAGCAAGCTTTGATCTTTAAAAATATGAATTTTTTAAATCAGCTCAATGGTAAGAGTTAATAACCACACGTCTCAAGAGACGGAGTTTTCAAAATCAGTTGTAAAATAATTATTAATATTATTTTAGTTAATAATAATTTTTCTCATTCTCAATTTAAAAAAAAAATGAATTTCACATAAAGTATAAATTTAAGTATCTAATTTGATGAATCCTTGCAAAATTGCTGGCTTATTTTCCTAATATTTTATAAATTTATTTGTCCAAGGTATATATATATACTTGTTGTTGAGGTGTAGTTCAGGTGGTATCAGCATATAAGTATAATTTGTTTGGTATATGGATGGAGGGTAATATATAAAATAGATAGCTTCCTTAATTTTGGTGTACCTTATAAGGGTATATATGTAATTTGGTATGTATGTATACTTAGTGATGAAAAAATAAGTGTTGTGGTCCTGTTAGTTGTGACTTATGACAAGCTGTTTGGGTTAAAAACTCAATAGGCCCCACATTCAACTAAGCCTTTAATTTTCTTTCTCCCATACTTTGTTCATCTTTAAAAACACTCACATTTGCCTCTTTTGTTATACATGAGTAGACAAGAAGCAACTATAAGGCATAGATGATAAGAGTCTCAAAAAATTCACCACCTCTTTCTTGAACCTTCCTTTGTTTTTTCTTTATTCTCTTTTCTCAAAGAATTGATGCTATTTCTATTAGCTAAGTGGATTGAGAAAAAAGGTGCATGTTGAACAAGATGGAGAAGCAGGGCACGTGCAATACTAACTCATCAAAACACACACACATGGAATTGAATTGCTAAGAGAATCCGCATTCTTTTCTTTTTTCATTTCATTTTGTAGTGAATGAGTTTGTTCTTCATGTGCCCCTCTTCCCCATCATGACAACAACACCTAATACTATACATTTGGAAATGTTAAAGGGTATGTGATTTTGGAAATGCCAAAGCAAATTCAAATTGTTTATGAAGCACATAGAAGGTAAGTAGTACTTATATTATTATTATTATTATTATTATTATTATTATTGTTGTTGTTGTTGTTTTTCAGCATTAATATATGATGATGATGAGACTAAGAAGAATATTTGTTTTATTTCATAGATCGTTGCAGTAAAGTAACTATGCCAATATTTGAAATCAATGCAAAATACAAAAAATTAAGAAAAATAATCATGTTGGATAAACATTGAAAAAACTTTAAGAAAATTATTAAGGTAGTGACGGATTTGAATGTCGGTGTGTTTTTGAAAATGTTATGGTTGATAAACATCGACATAACTAGTTGATTGTGTCATAATCAAGTGAACAATGACATTTTAAGAACAATCATTATAGATCATATGTGTTGATAAAAAAATGACAAATAGTGTGATTTTAATTGAGTCAATGTCTAACTCGTAGGTTTTCCTTTCTCTCCTCTCTTCTCCCTAGCTAATCACTCTCACAAAAAAAGAAAAAAAAAACTTTCATGTGGAAATCTATATATATATATGCTACTTAAATATCACCATGCAAGAATAATAATAATAAAAAATTGAACTCATTTTTCAGTTTCATCTAATTAATTACTTTTTGAACAAAATATAATGTCATTCTCAATGGAAGCACTAATTCAGGTTAATCACTTTCCTCACCTTAATTCATTCTCACATATATGAATATATTATTATTGAAAATGACCAAAGTGGTATATGAGTCAGTGGATGTTTTATCCTCATAATAAAAAGACTCATTTGTTGGGCGCACTTTGGAGGAACTACTTACATAGTGATATATACTTTTCATGGGTTAACTACTTGAAAAAACTTATTAAAAGTTGTCATTCAACTTTTTACATTAAATTTTAATTTATTCATTTAATAATTTTTCATCATTTTCTAGTGTACTTATATTATCCTAGAGATCATGCCATACCATGATGATATTACCAATTAAAAGGAAACCTTTGAACAAGACAAATGAAGAGAAGGAATTTTGACATTTTATATTGATATTGTTATTGGAAGTTGAAAAGGTGATTAAAAAAATAAAAGTTTTTCATTCTCCACTTGTTATTGTACGTGCTCGTTTCCACAATATATAGTATTATTAAGTTTCTTGTTCATCATAAAAGAAAAGATATGTTCATGGGTTTCTTGTGTGGCCAACTTTTTTAGTGAAATTTATGGTTTTAAATTGCACTTAGTAACTATAATTGTAATTGTAAGGTAGTGATTTGAGAAGACTTCACAACTACATCACCATCACAATGCTATGGGTTCAACAACCATAATTTTAAACTTTTTAATCATTTCAACTATGGAACTTTTGGTAATCCAATTATTTATTATGCTCATATTTAACTTTGCTTAGCATCCTATGTCTTGAGACAATAAAGGTAGTCAAGTGAGAAAACTTGCCAAAGTTGCATAAAACAACTTTAATTTCACTTTTTGAAATGTTGGTATATGATAATTATTCCCTTTCTTTAATTTTCTAAGCTAGTGAAATATGTAATTACCATGTTATTGCTATGAAGTATTTACCAACTTTCTCTAATTTTTTATGCTAGTGAACATATGTAATTATCATGTTATTGGTATGAATATTTCGAACCATTATTAATAAAATTTTACTTATGAAAAAATGAATAATTGTTCAGTTGGTAAGCTTAATAACTTTTTTCTCACATTAATTGACTAAAGCACATTTATAAAACATTTTATGCGACAAGAATTGATAGTGATGTTGAGAAAATAGGAAATGGAGCCAAAACAACAGAAAGTTATCAAGAGACAACACAACCATATGATGCTTTGTTGCCGTACACTTGGTTAAAGGAATTCTCTTTAATTAACCACAGAAGAAAAGTTTTTGAGCCAACTTTGGAAATATGTGGTGATATATGTATGTGCCTTGACACCTATAGTTTCAAAGAGAGTGTCTATTTTGTTGGCATATATAGCATCTAAGAAAACATAGGGTAGTGGATACAGCTTATGATGGGATAAGACTTATTGAGTTTACCATTATTATTTTGCATATATCAATTTAATATGCCAATTTATGGTAAATTACATTAACTCACTCACATTTTGGAACACAATATGGGACCATTTCTATTTCCATTAAAACTCAAATCTTCTTTTATGAATTCCTATTGCTATATTGATGTCATAACATTGTGTCTAGCTAATTAGTGATTGACTATCACATGCTTTTGTAAGAAACTTTCAATCAAAATTCCACTTTTTTTTTTTTTTTTACTTTCACGGTGATGATGAAAATTGGCTTCTCTCTATTACTTGCCTCACCCTAAACAGAAATTGCTTTGTAATATGAGTTCTCATATTCATATTTGTGGGCCTCATAATAAAGCAGTTTAATTCCTTTGCACACCGACGAAAGGACTAGTTATTTTTTTTTTATTATTATTATTATTTACTTTACAAAAAAATTATTTTTTTTTTTATCTATATAGAGTATTTCAATTAAAATAATAATAAATCAACTAAAATAAGTGCTTAGGTTCAAACACATGTAATTTAAAACAAAAAAAATGTATTGGTGTTTATAGGTTAGTTAATTGAGATACATTTCTAAAAAAATTGGATACGTACTTTAATTTGAAATTGTGGATAGATGTAATACTCAAATTACATATAATTATTTTCCATTTTATTTATTTGTAAATTTGTATCACCTTGTTTATAGAGTGTTGGGTATTTTCACGAGCTACATTGTGTATGTATATATGTTTGTGTATAGTACGTAGCAAATATATCTAGTAATTAAGAGAGCTATTCATATGTTAGAACAAGAAGAGTAAATCTCAATCATAGTGAAGATTAAATCTTTTAATAGTCACATGTGGTTTTATCTGTTTTTTTCTCCCTTATAATCCACTTTAATTAGGGTATTTACCTCCAAAAAGGAATCCAAAGTATTCCCACAATTTAGATCTTTTGGACCCACTATATAATTGATCCTTGGGTCCAAAAAAAAAAAACGAAATTTCCACACATAATTTAATATCTCTTTGTTTTTACGGTGTCACTGTAGGAGTGTAGGGTACACCAACTCTATAATTTTTAGCTTCTTACAAACCACTTTGAAAGAGTATATAGGAATGCGAGAAATTCACTTTGAACGTGAATATAAACACACACTTAGAGTGCCTTCAAATAAACGATTTTTGAAATAGAATTCGTAGTTTTGTCTTCCATAATCATTTATGATTGAATAATCTTTTGGTGAGTAAGAAATTGCAAAGAAAGAAAAACTAATTTTCATTTTATAACACACCAAGCATCCGCAAATGAAATTGAACTTGTTGAATGGGAGAACACATGCTCAAAATTTGAAGATGCTTCATTCTTGACCAATAAAATATGAGATGATGAATCTCATTGTCTACATCATCATAAAATAAATTTAATGGTCAAAATTTAGTCATTTTACATTGACGCGAAACAAAACAGAGATACTATTATATAAATTTATTTATTACTCTGAATTTTCTCCCTTTTTTAATACAACCAAATTTTAGAGAGAAAAATTACATATTTGGTAACCAAAGAAAGAAAAATAATAGAGAAAACTACCCAAAAGTTAAAAGAATTTCTAAGGATTACTTAAGAAACATATTTACTAGTATTGTATAAAACTGTCCATGTTTGTTTCTTTTAAGATTATTAATTTGTTAGTATATGTTGCAGATAATACGCATGCCAACTAAGTGAATTTTTCTTATTATTTCGATTGAAATTAATATAATTTAAAACTGTTAAAACAAAAAAATAGTAAATTTGTAAACAAATTTACAACATTTATGTTAATAATATAAAACGAAAAAATATCAATAAATATGACAAAGTCTACAAATATGACAAAGTTGAAGTGTCTCGAATATTTATGTATATGATGTTTTAAAGTTAATAATGTCAATTCATTGATTGAATCTACACTGGTTGTAACAAAATTTTAATCAAATATGACAAATTGATATTAAGTGTTAAGTGTAAATATGTCTATCATATTTGAATCAAATTGATATTATGATGTTTTAAAGTTGATAATGTCAATTCATTCATTTACATTGGATTTGTCAATTTGAATAAAATAAATATTGTAACAAGAGGAGAAATCAAAACAATGTCATACTAAGACAACTAACAAAACAGCGTCATATTAAGACAATAAAATAAAAAGCATGAAAAATAAACAAACAAAATAAGTGTAAAAAAGATGAATGGAACAAGAGGAAGACGACTAAGTTATGAGAGTGTGAATAGGGATGGACAAAATATATGATTAGTAGAATCATATGGATAAATTGGATTCTACTACATCATAAAAATCAAATTAATTAAATGATTCATAAATTGAATTGCATATTTAAAACAATTCAGTTGACCAAACTTAATTCAAAAATCAATTTTAAAATTTTAACATTTTTTTAACCTCAATTAAGAATTTTTCTCTTAGAAAATTTTTTAAATTAGTTTTTCTAAAATAAATAAATAAATATATAATATAAAAAATATTTTGAATAATTTTTTTCTTAAAAACTTGAGAAAAAAAATCAAAAATATTTTTTTTGTAAAGTATATTTGACGATAAAAAAATTTATATCTATTTTTTTTTCGAAATTATTTACATCTATTTTTCTCAGAAAAAAAAATCAATATTCTTTTTTCAAATAACTAGTTTGAAATCTATTTTAACTAATAATTTGTTCAAAATATTAAACTAGTTTATATTTATAAATCAAATTCAAAGTGAATTAGAACTGCAGTGAACTTGATTCAAATATGATTTTCAAAAATTGAATTAAACCATTAATGTAAACCAATTTTGTTCAATTTTTACACCAAAAACACCTCTAAGTGTGATGGGAATCAACCGCGTCTTTTGATTACATTACTAAGTCTATATAAAATTATTTTGATTAATTCTTAAGTTTTCAAACTTGCTCTATTGTAAATAATCGCTTTGCTGTCTGACTAGCAATCAAATTCACTTTCTTAATATATAGAGGTTGATGAAGACTATTCTTATGTGATCTATAGCTTAAAAACTAGTCAATATTTAAGGTAATTGCAGATGGTAGATATGAGATAACTTCAAATCTAATCCACACTTAACATATTGAAAAGCAGAAACCACATTGCAAGTGAATTATTGTGGTAAATAACAGCTGTTTTGTACAAAATGTTTACAATTTAATTACAATGTGTTTCTAGAGAAGTGTGATATGGTGGTAAAAGTTTTCTAAAAAGTTATCTAAAGTAAAATTTGGTGTTTTTACTAGAAAAATTGTAAGAAACTTTATCAGTATAACAATTACTTTCTCTATAAATATGCAAATAACCTTATGCAGCACTAAGTTATGCTACTTAACACTTAAATTGCCATCCAATGTAAAATGATTAACTTAATGGCTTTAGTTGTACTCCATATTTCGTTTTTAATTTCTAAATTGTATTAGTCAATTTTACTGTGTATGGGTGTGGATAATCCTAGGTTTTAAAAGTAAGCCACGTAAATATACATTGTGAAGAAAATAAGTGATTGTCAACAATTGGTGATTCTGTTTTTCTGATCCTAGTTGAAGATTCCAAGCCTCTACTTTCATAACTATAAAGAATGAGAGCCATTACACTTCCAAATCAAGTCTAACACATTGCCACTTAAATAACTCAATTGAACGTTTTATAGTATAAGCATTTATTCAATAAACTTTCTTCATAAGCTATCATAGTGTTTATGAAAATATAAATTGAAAACAACTTATAGACATTTCATAAACTGTTTTTATAAGCTTCCATAAACAATCTCACAAATGCTTATTTAAGTGAATAAGCTAAAATAAATCAACCCAAAACCTTCTTGAGTTTATTATGGCTCAACAATCCAACAAATGTAGTTTCTGAATAGGTAACCTCAAAACCTGAGTTAAGAAGCATTGCTTCCCAAACCTTAGCTCCATGAACAAAACTTTTATCAACAATTTTATTCATCAACACAGTTGCATCACCAAGTAAACCCTTTTGGCACAAATGAAGTATAATACTATCGAATCTTGAAGATCTAGGATAAAAACATTTCCTCCAACAAAAGAAATGCTTCACCAATCTCACCTTTACCATCCAAACCATCAAGCATGATCCTATATGTAGACATGGCAACGGGACTGGGTGGATTTTGCCTTCTCCACCCCTGCACCCGACTAATCGGTGAAATCCACACTCTTCCCGGTTTTATAACGGGTGTGAAGTTTATGCCTTATTTTTGCCCACAACGGGGTTTAGATTTCTCCGCTCACACCCGCATCTATTAATATATATAAAACTATAAATTTAAAAATCATATCTATTATAATTAATATAATAAAATAATTATTATTAGATAATAATAAAATTAAAAAATATTTTCTATAAAAATGATATTATAATTTTTAATATTTAAAAAATATTAAGTATATTCAATATGTATATATAGAGAGAGAAAATTTAAAAATTACTATAATATTATTTGTAGGGTGGGTTCGGATGTGGGGACATGGTGAATATCATCACCCCAAACACGTCATAGAACCCCGAATTTTAATTTCGGGGAAAATCTGCACTCGCACCCACACTCAATCAACGTAGATTTTCCTGCCCAAATCAAATGGGTTTAGGTGGTACAGGCGGGTACGGACTATATTGTCCTCCCTACCCATATGTATGCATGTTTAGTTCAACACTCTTCAACCCTATTTCCTTCAATACCCTGTTTGCTTTACCTAAATCCCCTTTCATACACAATGCACCCAATAACGTATTGTAAGTAACCACATTTGGTCTGCATCCTAATTTTTCCATTGAAACAACAATCTTAAGTGCCTCATCAACATTATTCTGCTTACACAAACCATTTTCGTAGGTATTTGTTTGCAGTTTTGGATAAACGGTTTCTCACCATTTTCGGATTTGTTGAGGAACAGAGAAGTGTGTGAAAATTGATAAATTAAAACATCCTTAAGTTGTTCATTTTGTCTTGTCCCTGAAACGAAACCATTTTCTGCTTTTTCGTTCCCATTTTCTATAAGGGATGTGACAATTTGGATAACTTTCTCACTTTTTTGCAGTCTTGATTGGGGAGTTTTGTGAACAGTGGAAGAGCCTGACTAGAAAGCTTGGGAGGGCCATCAATCTTTCCTCTTGAAAAAATAATCAATATTTCTATTCTTCATCTTTACTTTTCTAATGTAAATGATGCAAAGGACACAATTTCAATACCTAAGTATTCAAACAATAATTCAAGACACCACAAATTTAACTTTCAAGAAATCAACAATAACACATTTCAAAATACCCAACAAGAACACAACTTCATGATACCTAGTAACTCAACAAATCAATATAATTAAAAATACCCAACAATAACACAAACACGATCTCAAGATTCTAACAAGAACACAAAATGGCAAGTACAATCTAACAACAACAACATCCAAACAATCTAACATAACATATTTAAATTTGAACATTTCAACAACAACAAAAAAGCTAACATCACCTATTAACATACTAACAATGGAGGAGTCGAGAGAGATGAGGAATCGAGTTTGTGAAGCCACAATATGAGAACGGAGGAATGCGGCTGAATGTACTCAGATAAACGACCGCTTTGTTACCTAAACCACCATTTTGGATTTTGGGTTTATGAAATATCATATTATTCTCTCAAATCTTTGTATTGTTTTCTCAAATTATAAAGTTAGATAAAATGTTTCTTCCGTTAACTGTTGTAAGAAGCTTTTTGTTTATGATAGGAAAATTTGAGACCGCTTTAAATGATATTAGATAATATGAGAAAACATCTTTATATTTAAAAATTAAATAATTTGACAAAATAATTTTATATTTTATAAATTTGAGATAATTTTCTGCTTTCTTTCGATAAACCAATTTCTCTTACTTCCTGCGTAGAATCGTTTTTCCATTTTCTCTGCGTAGAATCGTTTTTCCATTTTCTCTTTTATAGATGGCTTTGCTTCTCTAGTAACAATTTCATTTCCTTGGACTTTTCTCTTTAATTCATATTCTTCTTCAATTTTTTAGTTCAATTTGATTTATCTCCTAACAATTAAGTAGAATATGTTTTTCCCTTCTTCTTCTTCTCTTCAATTTTTTAGTTCAATTTGATTTCTCTCCTAACAATTAAGTAGAATATGTTTTTCCCTTCTTCTTTTCTTCAATTTCAGTTAGCTCTTCTTCTCTCAAATCATAAAATCGTTCATCTACTCTCAAATCGTTCTTCTTCTCCTTTTGATTCGAATTCGTGCATCCAATTTTATTTAATTTCGATTTTTGTCTCACAAAATCGTAAAAATTAAATTTCAAATAGTTCTTCCATCAAATATTTTATTTAGGAAGATGATTACTATTCTTTATGAAATTACTTTGCAATTTATCACAACATATGTTAAAAAATCATTTTACCTTCGGTTGAAAGTTTATTGAATCTTTTAGAGCAAAATAACTATTTATTGAATAGCTATTATGTGGTAACAATCCTCAAAATATAACAAGTCATCTCACAGTGGATTCCAGTTTTTCTTGTTGTAATTATTTTTTTTTTAAAAATTATCAATCACTTTTGAATTTTTTTATCTTTATTTTATATTTTATATTTGTTTAGAATGAGAAACTATTTTTAACGGGTTTTTTTCATTTATATTTTATTGGTTTTTAAAAAATTAAATTTTATAACTAATTTAAAAAAATCATTTTTTCTATGATATTAAACACAATACAATTTATACTGTTTTAGAAAAAAATTAAAAAATAATCCCTAAAATATTAATATCAAACTCACTTTTTTTTTATTTAATACGTTGACTCCTAAAGTTATCTCTTCAATTCTGTACCTAAACTATTAAAACCTATTAAAAAAATCTTTAAACTATCTTTTATCTAACTAGTTAGTCTCTATTTGGACATCAAGAAAGTTAAAAGATACTATTTGGTTCGAAGAATGATTAGAAGAAATACAAAAATGCATCAGAATAAAGAAAAATTAACCAATCATTATGCATTGCATTATTTGTGATTTCAATTTTTAGAAATTACATACTAAGTTTGATACTTGTATCTTTTTTCACTCTTGGTTAAAGCTTGAGTCTGAATCATGATGGTGAATTTGGAGTCGGTAACACAAACAACATTATTGTGCCACAGGTTAATGAGCATTTAAATTATTTATGAAGAATTAAAGTCCAACAGATATTTGATACATTAGAAGAGGGTGAACAATTTTATAAAAGATATGGACATATACAATGTTGGATTTAGCGTCAGTTGTTCATCCGAAAGTAAAAACAAAAAGGGTATGCAACATTGAAAGTGCTTTGTTTGTTCAAAAGAAGGTTACAAACTAGTGAAAGAAGTAATTGAAAAAAAAGTGAATCACTATTAAGGCTAGGAGAAGAAGTCTTACAAGAGAAGGATGTAATGCCAAAGTAACTTTCAAACTATCAAAGCAAAGAAAATATGAGCTTTCTCAATTCCATGAAAGCCATACATGTGTATGCGCTTCAAATAGCTAGGAAGAGACAATTTCTTAAATCTGCAAAGAAAGTGAATCTTGTTCATAGGATTATATTGTACGCATATAATCGAGCAAATATTGGACCATCAAAAACAATGTAACACCTCTAATTTGTATGACTAATTATTATTATTATCATTATTATTTTTTAAACGGTATTAAATCATTCAAATTGATAAATAAAAAATATAACGATTGAAAACAATAAATTTAAAATAGCTTAAATAAAAAATAATGAATTTGTAGAGAGAAAAAATCGCACAATATCCAAATTAATTGCATAAAATGGTAAAATGTCTATAAATAAGACAAATTTTAAAAATATGATAAGATTGGAATATTTGAAATACTCATGTTTTCGAAGTTGTAACGTTGAAGATGTCAAAATCATTGATTGAGTTTGCACTAGATCGAAATTAATCTATCAATTTAAACTAAATGAATGTTGCACCAAGAGTACATGAAATCAAAATATTGCTCAAAGATAAAAAATAAAAAATGTCACACTAAGACGACAAAACCAAAAAAAATAAACTAAATATATGTGAATATTGTTTATTTAAATAATAGAGAAAAAATAAAATAATTTATTGGTTCTAAATCACCTTTCTAAGTGAAGAAAAGAAAAAAGACAAACAAAAGGAAATCGTAAAAACGACGGCTAAGTTTCATTTTATTATTATTATTATTATTATTATTATTATTATTATTATTATTATTATTATTATTATTATTATTATTTAAAAGTAAGTAGTTGTGGTATTTTGATATTATCACAAGATTATATGTATATAATTATAAAGTATAAGTAGTGAAGCATTCAAGGATTTAAGATAGAATTATAGGAGATAAAGAGCATTCTAACCTCAAAATCCTAAATATCCCAATTTGTAATAATAGTAACTTTGTCATTAGTTGAGTTATGAGGGATAGAATTAGAAATTCACACCACACTCCACCACATAGATAGACCCGTAGAATTGCATGCAAGGAAACTACCCATTTTCTTTTATCACTAATAGATGAAAAAAAGAGAAATTATTAAGAATCAAAATAGGGAGAAGGGAAATGATGAATAGTAGGACACGGGTGACTAACGAAAACAGAAGAAGTCTATTAATGAATTTTTTTTTTTTTCATTTTCTCTTTACCATGTATCCCACTAAATGCCAACATGTAAGTTTGACCTTTTAATAAAAAAAGAGACACATGTGTTTCATTTTTTACTTCTCTCGTACAAAATAGAAATCCTCTAGGGAGAAAGAAAAGAGGGATGAGAAGAGAGAATAGAGAAAGAGGTTTATCACGGAGAAGAAAAGAAAAAAAGCTTGAAGACATTATAATTCACCCTTGAAAGGAGTTGGAGTCTTAATCATGAATGAAGAATTTAGAATAGAGATTGCAGCATCTTGGGGAAAAACAATTAGAACCTAAGCTAGGGTTCAAGGGAAGAAGATCAAGTTAGAAGTAACCTTTCTATATCGAAGAATAAAGGTAACAGAAAAAACCCTCTCAGAATATCTTTTAGGTGTGTTTAGAGTTCTTGATTTCATGTTGCTAAGAAATGTTCATGATTTTTTTCATAAGGTGTTGCGATAATCTTATTTGATTTAGTACATTGATTATTAAGAATGCATGTTAGATGTTTGTGTTAAATACTATGAAAAGATGTTTTTTGTTATGATGGTTGGTTGGGTTGGTGATGAGATGATAATTGTTTAGTATTTGTAATTAATTGGTTTTTATGATGAATTTTGAAAGTATTTTATTTAGTGTAGCAAATGAATTTGATAATATAAAGTTTAAAATGAAAATAGTATAATGTTGTCTCTAAATCTATATGGATATATCTTTAGTATTGTGTTCATAATTTTCTCAATATAGTGTATGGAGTTGATTTTTATTACATTAAAAACTAGACTTAACTATCTTTGAAATAGATACTGGTTTCACTAATTCACATTGATAATTGATAGAGAAAATTGAATTACAAGTTAGAAAAATATGCTATGTTTTTGTACATATATACCTTTTTTTTTTAAATCGTATTAATTGAATGTCTATTATGCATAATAACAATTATATTTATAAACTAGACATTTTATGTTTTTCAAAACATTGTCGTTTATTCAAATTTGACATCGTTTGATATTTAAATTACATTGTCAAAGTTGTAGTGTTTTCTATAGAAAAATATTATGACATAGTTGAGTTAAAATGGATATAACAAAAGTAATAGACATTGATTTAGTGTGAAACCAATTGGAATTGAAAGCTTGTTCCTAATTCCTAATACTTTGTTACTGTAGATCTTTTTACAAGTTTATACTGATTTTACAAAAAAAATTGATTTTATGAAGTAGATTGTTCTGTTTTTTAAGTTGTTTTGCATCAGTTATCTTGAGATATCTATATCTTGAGCTAGGAAACTCATTTTTGAGTGAAATCAATTGGATCTGAAAGAAGATATATATTAATTTTATCATGTTAAAGTTTATGATTTTACTAAATACAAAAATAGCTCAGCTGTATTGTAAGCACAATTGTTTTGTCATAAGATTATTATGAAATACTGTTGAAATTAGAATACCATAATTTGTGTTATATAGATCAGTTTCAAGTGAAACTAATTGTATTTGAAAACTTAAATATAAATTATTTTTTTCAAGTTTGCTTCTAAATATGATTCCTATGTTAAACGCATGTTTAATTGTGTGAATGGAGTAAATGATTGCTCATATATTTTGATCACATATATATTATGTTTTGACTTACTTGCTATGTAGAACACAAGTCATTAGATTAAATACATCTAGTGACTTAAATTGTTTGAAAGATTTGAGGCTAGATGTATAAGAGATATTTGAGTATAGTTTACGAAGAATTATTAAATTGGGGTATAATTTATCGAGAGGGTTTTACATGCTTAGCACATCAATATAATTGAGAAACATCTATAATTGTTTATGTTAATGAGTTTTATGTTCACCATGTCAGTGGTGATGTTTTCCAAGTAACAGTTGAAAGTTTAAAAAGTATCTAGATTGTTCATCGGTCATTCAATCAATGTCATGAGTCGGAGTTGAACCACATCTTGAGTCTATATTATAGTTTATATTTTAATCAAATCTCATTTGAAGAACGTTGCTTAAAAATTTTATGAATATTTTAATATTATAAGTTATTTCAAAAGTTTACATAAGAATTTCTATTCACTTTGTAAGCACATGCAATTTTCAATTGAAAACTTCAATTTCATCCATATTATTTACAAAAAGTTCCTCAAGTTTCATAGTTAAATCTTAGACATTATACATACCAATTGTTAAAATAACAACTTGGTGGTTATGAAAATGTAGGGTGCATATAAAAGGATCTCTAAAATTAAATGAGAGATTTAAAGACCTTGACTAAAGATTCTAATGCATGTGTATTTGTTCAACTTCAGGAGGAAACAAGAAGCAAATTCTTATATGAGGTAGATGTTACGCTTGACTGGAACATGTTCTCTGGACATATGGTATTTGCAGGGGAAAAAAATTGCTTGCAAATGTAATTTCGTTTTACATCACATATGAAACAAATAAATAATCAATGATTTTTCTACCATTTATTGGATTGAACAACCATAGACATGGGGTTACTTTTGGAGCTGCCTTTGTAGCATATGAGAAAGTTGATTCATTCATATGGTTTTTAAATTTTTTGGAAGTAATGGGAGGATATAAACCAAATCTTATAATTATGAAAGTTGCAATACAAAAGATTTTTTATTCTTTTGCACATAGATTTTGCACGTGGCACATTATAAAAAAAGTCTCTAAAAAGGTGGGTGTTTCTACAAATGCCAATGATGAGTTTCACAATAGTTTCAAGTGTTGTGTTGGGAGTTCAGAGACACTAACTACATTTGAAGCAAAATGGAATTCAATTATGACTAAGTTTGAGTTAAGAATGATTAGCTCTCACATATGTATGATATTAGAAGCATGTTGATTCCAACTTATTTTACATATTTTTTTGGGTGGAATATTAAGAACAACATCTATATCAAAGATTGATATTTTATTTCAACTTTTTGAATTCTAAGATCGGTTTGGTTGAATTTTTTATGAGGTTTTAATCTGCAATAGAAGTTCATAGACATCAAAAAGTACATGAAGATAATGATTCTCAGTCAAAATCATAGTAGTCAATTAAATCAAACTATTTATAATGTTTAATTTTTATTATAATTATTATAAACTTATTCACATAATTAATTGTAATTTACGTGCAGAACTATTAATATAAACAAAAATTAAAGTAATCAATTACGGAGTGGAGTATGTCGGTACCCATATAATTGATTCATTCTAGACTTAATCATAATTAACTGCTTGTTGACCATTTCTTCGATATATTTTTTATTATTTTCCAAGAACAATTTCTTCGGTATGATTGCCAGTATAATAATCTTACGCTACGCGTTCAGCCGATCAATACCAATAAAGTATTATTTGGTCGTTGAAATTATAGAATGATATTATTTTAATTTTTGATTTATTAAAAAAATTAAATAAAATATTAAAATATTTGTTAATTTAATAATAATAATAATTATAATAAAAAATTATTTTTATATTTTTTTATTATAATGAATTGTATTTTTTTTAAATAAATTTAATAAATACAAAGATTAATTTGACTTTTTTATTTTTAATAAAGTACTAAAATAACAACGGATTAAAACTATTTCGACAAAATTAAGTACCTTCTAGGTACTTTACGTACTTGTTATCTAGCTACAATTTCTTTATGTAAATCAAATCAGCGTATTATATAAGAAACTTCAACACAAATCTATTATTATTCCTCACACGCATCAAGAAAAGAAATAAAGATCCAATTTAATACTATTCCTCAGATTTATATAGAAAAATATCGAACGAGTTTATAAGAAAGAGGGAAATTAATCACAATCATCATGGCTTATCCTTATAATCAACCATCTGCTCCGATGATGCCGCCACTCCCAACCGCAATATTTGGCCCTCAATATTGTGCTCCATATCCAGTGGATCTTGCGGTGGTGAAAAAAGTTATGACCATTTCAGACGGAAACTTTGCCGTCACTGATGTTAACGGCAACATCGTTTTCAAAGTCAAAGGTTCTCTTTTAACCCTCCGTGATCGCCGTGTCTTGGTTGATGCCGCCGGTCACCCCATCGTCACCCTACGCCGGAAGGTAATTCTACTTTCTTTCTCTCTTATTTTTTTTTAATTTACAAAAAAAAATAAATTACTTTCGAGTTTTGAATCTTCCATTCCACAAGGAGATGTTGCATGCTTAAATATTAATTTATTAAAGTATTATCAACACAGATATGTTTATCGATATTACAAATGAAAAAATCATTTAAATGAAAAAAAAAACATAGAATAATTATAATTTATAATTATACATTAAAAAGTAAAATTATATATATATATATATATATATATATATATATTAAGCACACCAAATGAAGTGATTTTTAAATAATCATGATGATAGATGATCACTTAAAAGTATGAATTTTTCTTAATTTAATAATTTGAACATATCTTATAAAACTTTCTTATTTAATAGGCTCACTTTCTAATAGTGCAAAATTTTTTTATATATAACTTGAATGCTCAAAATTTATAGGTCTGTTAATTATCAAACTTCATCACTTTATCTAAATCATTGTTTTGCTTATATAGCTCAATTGGGCAATCCATTAAAGTTCATATAACCCAATGGGCCAATGAATACAATAAAATGTTTCAATTGTATTGATGCAGATAGTGACTATGCATGATCGGTGGGAAGCTTATAGAGGTGAAAGCACAAATGCTAAAGATCTTATATTTACATTGAAGCGATCCTCTTTAGTCCAATTTAAGACCAAATTGGATGTCTTTCTAGCTAGTAACACAAAAGAAAATGTTTGTGATTTTAAGGTCAAAGGTAGTTGGTTTGAACGATCTTGCACTGTTTATGCTGGTGAATCTAACAATATTGTTGCCCAGGTAATTAATTTTAACTCATCTAATTTTATTTTATATATTCTGCTTTAATTAATTAGTAATTAATTATATTTGCATTGCTATTGCAGATGCACAAAAAGCACACTGTAAAGAGTCTTTTAATTGGTAAAGACCATTTCATGGTCACGGTTTATCCCAATGTTGATTACGCTTTCATAGTAGCGTTAATTGTGATTCTTGACGAGATTAACGATGATGAAGCTAGCGATTAGAGGAAACTTATATAATTTTATATTTCAATGTATTGTATTAGTAAATTAAACGGTGGGCAGATTATAGACTCAATTCATTGATTTTGTCAATAGGTGTGATTGTACTTATTAGTCTATCTAATTTATTAATTTTGTATTTTTTTTAAAAAAAATTCAAATGAGCAATTTTGCTTCCTCTGATTTTTTCTATCTCTGATTTATTAGTCATTCACGTTGATTTTGAAAACAACGTGGCAAATGAGAAATATTTGTCTAATTCTTATCGGCCAAGCTGAATATTAATTTCTTTTTTATAAAACTGATCACAACGCATGTTAATTATAGTCTGGAGAACAAAGAGGCTGCACATATGATTTTGGTTATTCTTATTTTTTTAATTCATTTTGACTATTTACTTTTTATAAATTGTGTATTTCAGTCATTTTTATTATAACTTTTTTAAACGTAGTAAATGATTAAGATCAAATTTTAAATTCGTTGTAAAGTTGTTTCAATTTTAATAAAAATAACATGAAAATATAATAACATTTAATAAATATCATTTTTTTTTGAAAAAGTTTATATAAATTTCAAAGTATACAAGAAATATTTTTTTTAAGTGTAAATTTTTAATTGAATTAAACAGATTTTTTTTAAAAAGTATTATATTAAATATGTATTGACAATTGTTCGAAGAAATTTCAATGACAGAAATATTGTTATAACTTT
>JBBPBT010000941.1:1340561-1355766 GCA_037974875.1 Cicer bijugum | reverse complement strand
TTAACCATTATTTAGTTAGTTACAATTTCTTAAAAGATATAATTTTATTATTACATATAATATATAAGGAAAAAAACATAGCCCCTTCTTTTTAGGGGTTTTGTGTGGTTCTTTACATTATTTTTTCTGACTTGGTGTGTTTTTTTACTTAAAATACATTTCAAGAAAATTATAAATTTGAAGTATCAATATCAATATCAGTCAAAAAAAAGAAAATTCGAATTATACTTTTTTAAAAAATTTTAATTTAATTAATTTAAACTAACTCAATATCAATTTTGCCTGAAACGGAATGTCCATAAAATTTTGGATATGTTAGAAGTAAATAAAATATATTAGTGATATCTGATCAATGAGTGAAAAATAAATATAGATAATAATAATAAGATCACCCAAAAATGTATCTTAGGTGGGGTACCTTTAATCCTCACAATCTGTGAGATTTTCCACGAATCTGCTTAGCCCCAGAACATTATGCTTAAGCACTATCTTTCTTGGTTATTCTTGATCAATTACATTTTTCACATTTCAACCTTGAAAGAAATTTTATAGTCACATTTTAGTCTAAAAAGGAATTTAACAATTACCTTCCAATAACTAAAAGGATTTTTTTTTCAATGCACTCAAATTAGTTCAAGATAAAAGTGTTTAGAATCTAAAAATTCTCAGCACTTGTTTGACATTGATTATCAGCAAAAACTCAATTTAGTCTATTAAGTATGTTTTATTCACAGAATTTGAAAAAAACATTCCAAAATTGAAAATATTCAAATTCTATTCCATTACAATTTCAAGTTAGCAATGAAATAATGCACTTGGATGGATTTGTGTCCAAATTCTACCACAACAATAGATCCTTCCTCAACAAATGGCCCCAAATAAATGCTTTTGGGTTGACAACAAAGCATGTAAGGTTTACCAGTCAATCAATAATAAACTATGCCCTTTCATGAAATTAACAAAAGCATAGAAAACTAGTTTTTATTCTGACTTTAGGGATTGTAATTATAATTAAGGATAAGCACTGTGCCACTGTATAAAGGTCATAGATGTTATATATTATCTATCTGCAAGTGACACTACAGAACCTGTACATAAAAGTATAGATAAATTTTACCTCAAAGAACAGCAACAAGAATCTGGACAATTGTACTGTCAATTCAGTAACTTGTAGTACTCACAAATCACAACAATTATGCAAATATAAAAGTTTTCATCATGCATGTTAAATGAAGTACTAATGAACAAGTTATCTGGGACCAGTGATTTAATTATTATCAATTAAAATATTCTATGTAGCACATCAACAAGCAACCACCAAGATATTTTTGCATACATGAATAATAGTCAGAAGGGGTCAAATCTCAACTTTAAAAGAGATTAAATAAAATAAAAAAATAAATAAACAATTTGAAGGAAGAGTAATATAGAGATTCCTAAATTTCAGAAAAAGAAACAAAGCAACAAAGAATCCCACTGCACTAATACATGTCAGCAAGCAAATCAGTGGAACTACTTTATTAACTATAAAGAATGAGAGCCAATACACTTCCAAATCAAGTCTAACACTTACATAATTTAATTGAACGTTTATAGTATAACCCTTTATCCTATAAACTGTTTTCATAAGCTATCATAAAGTTTATGAAAATATAAGCTATAAGCTGAAAACAACTTATAGACATTTCATAAAATGTTTTTATAAGCTCTCATAAACAATCTCACAAGTGTTAATTTCAGTAAATAAACTCAAATAAGTCAATCTAAAACCCTGAATTTATTGTGGGCTCAACAATCCAACAAATGTGGTTTTGGAATAGGTAAGCTCAGAACCTGAGTTAAGAAGCATTGCTTCCCAAACCTTAGCTCCAGGAACAAAACTTTTAGCAACAATTTTATTCATCAATACAGTTGCATCACCAATCAAACCCTTTTGGCACAAATGAAGTATGATACTATCAAATGTTGAAGATCTAGGATAAAAACATTTGTCCGACATTTCCTCCAACAAAACACATGCTTCACCGATCTCACCTTTACCAACCAAACCATCAAGCATGATCCTATACGTATGCAAGTTTAGTTCAACACCCTTCAACCCTATTTCCTTAAATACCGTTTTTGCTTTACCTAAATCCCCTTTCATACACAATGCACCCAATAAAGTATTGTAAGTAACTACATTTGGTTTGCATCCTAATTTTTCCATTGAAACAACAATCTTAAGTGCCTCGTCAACATTATTCTGCTTACACAAACCATTTATATACACATTGTAAGTATAAACATCAGGAATGAGTCCCAATACAAGTATTTCATCAAATAGTTCATCTAACTTCACATAATCATCTTCTTTAACAAATCCACTCATAACAATAGTGTAACAAACAATATCAGGTTTAATTCCATCTTCTTTCAACTGATTCAGAATTTCCAAAGCATCCTTACCCTTCCCTTCCATCACCAAAAACCTAATCATATTGGTACAATCCATTACACCTGGACAAAACCCGAGTTTCCTCATATTTCCCCAAACAACCAAAGCCTCAACACTAGTCAAATCCTCTTGTTCGCACAACGACGATATTATCAAAGAACATATCTTATCATCCAAACTATAACCATCTTCAATCATACAATTCATTATCTTAATAGCATAATCAACCCTCTTAATTCTACATAAAGCCTTAATCAAAACCCGAAAAGTCGATCCCTCAAGACGGATCTTCATATGCTGACTCTTCAACAAAATATTTGGAACCATCTTGAGAAACTCTCTCTTCCTACAAAGCAATGAGAGCAACAAGTTCAAAGAATAAACCGTTGGTGTGCACCTAAACCTAGGAATTCTGAAGAACAAATCAACAGCATCTTGAACCCTATCAGCAAGACCATAGAACCTAATAAGGTAACAAAAGATGTACTCGGGTGTTTCAAATTTCTCAATGTGTTCAAGGTGGTTGAGAATATGAGGAATTTCATGTAACTGGGAAGTGTTGGTTAGGGTTTTGACGAGAAAATAGTAAGCTTTTGGAGTTGGGTCAGTGTTATAAGCTTTGAATGAGTCAATAAGAGTGGAAAGAAGAAAAGGGTTGTTGTTGATTTGTGTTTGAGGTTGTTGTTGGGTTGAACTCATTTGAAATGTTGCTTGTTTGAGAATTTGCATAGCTTGTTGTTCACCAAAGGTGTGGTGCCATGTTGTCTTATAAGGTGAGTGTGGCCATTTTCTGAATTTTCGTAGGTATTTGTTTGCAGTTTTAGATAAAGGATTTCTCACCATTTTTGGATTTGTTGAGGAACAGAGAAGTGTGTGAATATTGATAAATTAAAATATCCTTAACTAGTTCATTTTGTCTTGTAACGGAAACGAAACCATTCTCTACTTAGTCGTTCCAGTTTTCTGTAAAGGATGTGACAATTTGGATAACTTTCTAACTTTTTTGCAGTCTTGATTGGGGAGTTTTATGAACAGAGGTAGAGCTTGACTAGAAAGCTTGGGAGGGCCATCAATCTTTCCTGTTGAAAAGATAATCAATTTTTCTATTCTTCATCTTTACTTTTCTAATGTAACTGCAAATGACACAATTTCAATACCTAAGTATTCAAACAATAATTCAACATCATCAAGACACCACAATTTCAACTTTCAAGAAATCAACAATAACACATTTCAAAATACCCATTAACATGCTAACAATGGAGGAATTGAGGAGAAGAGAGACAATATAGCAGTCTCACAGTCGCAAAGGCAGAGCAGATGAGCTGCGCGAAAGACAACAGTCACGAGATAACAGAGTCGCAAAGGATGATGTCAAACAAGTAGTTAGAGCTGTCAATTTTTCAAGCCCCTATATATTGGCCCCAGCCCACATATTGAAGGGGGCAAAATAACCTTATAATAAAATGGCTCATTAAAAGAAAACCCCCAATACAAAAAAGCCCACAAAATTTCATGGGCTTAGAGGCCCATAGGCCCATTTTTTTAAAAAAATCAATAATATTTTGAAATAAAAAATAAAACCCCCAATATAAAATAACCTTATAATAAAATGGCTCATTAAAAGAAAACCCCCAATACAAAAAAGCCCACAAAATTTCATGGGCTTAGAGGCCCATAGGCCCATTTTTTAAAAAAAATCAATAATTTTTTGAAATAAAAAATATTTCAATATTTTCTCCGATGTTTCTTGAATAAATGCATCTAAACACAAATCAGTCACATGATATAAGATTCTGGTATTTATTATTTATATATACACGAGAAATATATATTGCATAAAGTTAATAGCCTCAAGTAGGTACGAACAACATCATTCAATTCAACTAGTAAAGGTTTCAACTTTCAAATTCATTTATTTAATTAATGCAGCTATTTTTTCATACTCAGTACATGATTTTAATGATATGCATAAATAGGCTCAGCTCTAAAACTAAAACAATCATATGTGTTAATTATCAAAATGTTCTTCCAAGCATGCAATTAATCATAAATAATTTAGAATTTCTAAATCAATTTCAACTTATTCATTCACATCATAAATCATACGGTATGCACTAAATAAAAAGTTTATTTTATGAAACAAAAACTACTAAAAAACTTATACTTGGTTTTTTTGTTTTAAGGAACTTCAAAACTAAAACTGATAGCCAAACTGAACAGGGTTTATCCTTCTAGTTTCCAATGCTAGAAAAGTATGTAGTAAATAAGAAACCGATGTAATCTTCTAATTTCCTATATATGTCTAAGTGTGGACAGAAACCAATGTACCTTATAATCGTATATTGAACACCAGAATCAGCCAGATATTGTGCAGCCTTTCTTTTCCAAACCTGCAATCAATATGAAACGGTATTTAATTTTTATATGCTTGACTCTCAATAACGATGTTTGGTGGTTACCTTCCTAATTTTTTAAGGTTCCATCATGTTTCTATGAGATTCCATCTCCCTTTGGTCATTCTCCCCCAAATATTCCACCCCTTTTCCTTGACACTAGTGATTAGTGAAAAATGTTGGGATTCTTTAGCAATAATGCAAAACAAATCCCAACATGTTGACAATTCGTCCTCTCTCTATGCCTACTACATATGTCTTAATAAAGAGTAAACCCCCAAAAGGATTCTGAGAAGATTATGGCCCCTTATTTGTGCTAAAAATCACAAATATCATAATATAAAAGCTAAAAGAAGCAAAAATTAAATGCCAGATCTTGTGCTCCATCCAAATTATGTTCCCACATGTGATTTTCAAAAGGAAATTATTTCATATACTCTAGAATCAGCTTTGTTATTATGTATTTCATAGACTCTATGAAATACCCAATTTCTGGTTATGTAACCGGTTTTCGATAAATACAATTTTAAAACCGATTTTTCTTAAAATCGGTTAAAATTCAGTTATTTTTTAATATTCATTTTTAAAAAATCATTTATTCATAGTTTAAAAATCGGTCTTTTAAAAAAAACTCAATTATTCATAGTTTAAAAATTTATTATTTACACAAAATGAAAGCTCAATAAGAAACATTATTAATTATTTCAGATACAAAATTTGTACTAACATCATTTATTAATTATTTCAGATTTGGACTAAGGGATTTTTGTACTAACATCATATGAACATGATATTATGCAGTAAGTAAATATTATGCAGTAAAAGTTTTGTAGCACAATTTAATAAGCTAAAAAGTACTTTTCTTAAGATGCATTTCATAGCAAAGAAAACCTATAATTAATAATATCTACAAATTTTCATTACGATTCTACACTGCAAAAAGCACATGAAAATCAATCTCAAATAACAGAAAAAGGCCCTCAGATTTGTATAAAATATGATTTCATTACTGCATAATATTTCTAAACTCATTTATTAATTATTAACCAAATATGATGTTAGTACAAATTTTCATTACGATTTCAAGGCAACAGTGCAAAAACCACATGAACATCAATCTCAAATAACAGAAGAAAAAAAAAAGTCAACATAATAGAAGAACAGTAATTTAACGAAACAACACAAAAAAAAAAACAATCAAAACTAAACTAAAATGTTCAAAATAAAAACCAAAACAATCATTGAAACAACATAAAAGAAGAATGAATAAGAGAAAAAACTTGGTAAAGATGAATAGAAACGAACCAGAACTAAAGGATTGAGAAAGAAGGAAGAACGATGCCGGATTACCGAAAAATACTGCCAGAAGTGGAAGGTCGGTTTGCCGGAAAACACTGCCTGAAGGTGGAAGGTCGGTTTGCCGAAAAATGCTGCCGGAAAGTGGAAGATCAGTGGTATTGGATGATGGCAAAATCAGAATGGTTTTGGAATTTGGGGTTTAGGACTTAGGGTTGTGGGATTGAAATATGAAAGTTGGATAAAATCTGGATATTTAAAATGGATTTAAATTCGATTTTAGATTTGCCTCGTAACCGGATTTTTTCACACACTCAAAATCTGCATCAATAATATTGAAACATTCGACTACATTTTATTGTATTCATTGACCCATTTGGTATATAATAGTGACTATGCATGATCGTTGGGAAGCTTATAGGGGTGAAGGCACATATGCTAAAGATCTTATATTTACATTGAAGCGATCCTCTTTAATCCAATTTAAGACCAAATTAGATGTCTTTCTAGCTACTAACACAAGAAAATGTTTGTGATTTTAAGGTGATTAATTTAAACTCATCTTATTTTATTTTATATATTCTGTTTTAATTAATTATATTTGCATTGTTATTGCAGATGCATAAAATGCACACGTAGAGAGTTTTAATTGGTAAAGACATTTCATGGTCACGTTTTATTTCAATATTGATTACGCTTTTACAGCACGTTATTTGTGATTTTTAACGAGGTGCTAGCGATTTTCATGTATTAATAAAATTAAAGAGTGTGCAGGTTATAGATTCATTCATAGTTATTTTTAATAGGTGTGACTGTACTTATTAGTTCATCTAATTTATTAATTTTGTGATTTTAGTTTTTTAGTTTCAAATGAGCAATTTTGCTTCCTTCAGTTTTCAATCTTTCTGATTTATTAGTCCTTCACTTTGATTTTGAAAAATTGATGCTAACGTGACAAATGAGAAATATTTGTCTAATTTATCTGCCAAGCTGAATATTAATTTATATTTTTTATATAAACATCATCGCAATGAATGTTAATTATAGTCTGACAAGCAAAGAGACTGCACTTACCATTTTGATCATAAACCACAAAGTTAAACAAGTTGACTTCAGTCAAACATTAAATAATTCAATAATAATAAAGTTTAAATATAATTTTGATCATTTATCTTTTATAAATTATGTATTTTAGTTTGTTTCGTTGTAACTCTTTTAAATAACTGTAAATTTATCGTTGTAAAAAATTAAAATTAAATTTTGAATCAATGTAATTTTGACAAGAATGAGGTGGAAATACAATTTATATATGTTACAAAAGCATGTAAGATCAATTTTCAAGTACAAACTTTTATTTGGGTTAAATAAATATTTTTTTAAATAATATTATATTGATAAATATTGACAGTTATTAGAAAAATTTAAATAATTAAATATTATTATAACTTTTATCGTAATTATGACAAAGCCTAAAATACACCACTTATATCAAAACAAAGATAAATGACTATAATTGTTAGAGAAATTTCTAAAATATATTTGGATTTTTCTAATAGCTATATTAATGTAGCAAAATTAAATAATTGAATGTATCACTTGGTCAAGTGGTTGCAATAATTGGGTTTAATTCAAACCAATGCATCTATTAAGTTATCAAAAGTTGCGATCTTTCACAAGAGTTATTTTCTTTCACCAATTGGTATGAGTCGAAGAGTTGTTTTCTTTCACCAATTGGTATGAGTATCTCTATAAATAGAGATATTTTAGAGGCAGAAAGAACATAAGACAAAACAACACAAATTCATGTTACATAAGTCAAAAATATTTCTGAGTCATTTCTTCTTTTCTCTAGTGCACGAGAGTAAACGAAGAAACTTTATTTTGTAAAACACCGTTGATCAATATGCTTGATGTGAATGTGCAATTCACTTCAAGGATTTCAAAGTATCCTGAAGGAGATTCGCTGGTTAACTCATTTGCATCCAATATATATAGATTGGTGGGGTGAATCGAACCTAAAGCTTAGTGTGATACACACGTTTTGGAATTTATTTGTGCAACATTCATCATCATCGAGTTGATCATCTTCTTATTCATAATTTGCAACATACCCCCAATAAAAGACCCAACAATCTTTAGGTTCGATTTTTGATTATTATGACTGCAACTTTTATAGGAGATGGATTTTTTTCATCATGGTGAAAGGTACACATTTAATTTATATAAATATATATGATATGTTTGAAGTTATAAATTCATATGTGGTTCTTCAAAGTAATTATATTTGTTTATGTTAAATTTAACATGTGGTTAGATTGATATGCATGATTTAGAATATATTTAAGTATGTGAATTTAATATGGTTTATGCATTAAATTTGTTTGTTTGGATTTTCAAGATTAATTAAAGTCTTAGAAATAATTATATGAAAATTCATGGTTGAACACCGAAAGTTATTTAATATTAATACATTTATATCTTACATTCATTTTTGAAATGCATATATAATAAATTTTCCTTTTCGGATACATATATAATAATATGGAGATATGATGTGGAAAATTAATAATATGAAATTAGAGATAATATGTTTTGATGAAATTTTTGTTTATCTATGGTTGATGTTTTTAGACTAAGAGTAATGATTTATGATTGACCGGTGAAATAAAATTTATTTATAATTTTAGTCTCTTAAATCTTGACAAATATAAATATGTATGGTTTAAGATATATGTTTAATACATTAATTAGTGTAAATAATTGTCATAAATATCAAGTGTATGTCTCATTGATAGTGATGCTTCATGTGAGAAGTTATTAAATCAAAAATTGATTAAATCATATTATATGTGTATGATGGTATAAAAGTATATGTCAATTTCTTACTTATTTTGATATTAAAAATGATTTGGATATATATTTTAAAATTATTATAAGTTGACAAATGTTTATGAAAGAAACTGATAGAAAATCTTAATGATTTTATTCATTGTTTATTTTCTATTGTGATACTTATTTGGATTTACCATATTTAAATATTAAACTTAAATTAACAAATAGAATTCATGGTGTATGTATTAGTTATAATATAACTATGAAGAAATAGTGTATTTAATTGAAATAAAATGAATTCTTATTTGTTAAGAAGTAGATGACTTACATGTTTGGATCCACCTTCTGATATTTGATTATTAATTATTATAAAATTCTATGATCATGCTTTGTTAACTTATGGTAGTATATATTTAATGCACTCAATGTTTTATATCTTGAATATAGATATATTGAAAAGATAATCAGAAGTTTAAATTAAGATGCATATTAAATATGGTAATAGGTAGAATGACATAAAATTTTGTGTTTGTGATAATTGAAATGTTTATAAATTGTATGTGATACAATATGAAGAGATTAAATAAAAAAAAAAAAAAGTCATGGTTTGGTGATAATTGGTCAACACTATCAAAAATATAAAAGGTAATCGGATGCTTGACTTGTACCAGACTTGATATAACATATATTGTTGGAAGATTAAGTCGGTATACAAGCAATCTATGTAAAGAACGTTGACATGCTACTAATAAAGTATTAAAATATTTGAAGAGAGAAATTAACTATAGTTTAATCTATAGTGGATATCATTTACACTTGGAAGGATATATAGATGTCAGTTGAATAAATCATGTTGTGGATCAAGCTTCCACAAGTGGATGGACCTTCAGCCTTGGTGGATGTGCAGTTTCTTGGAGTTTAAAAAAAAAAAACTTGCATTATCGACACCACCATGGCTGCAAAATTTATTGTTCTAGTTGCAGGTAGTAAAGAGGCTGAATGGTTAAGAATTTGTTGTATGAGATACCAATTTGGCCAAAGTCAATGACACAAATATCCATACATTGTGATAGTCAATACACACTATCAAAAGCATATAACCAAGAATATAATAGAAAATCAATACATATTGGTTTAATGCATAGCTATGTAAATGATTTAATGGAGTGATATCCATAGTGTTTGTAAAAATTGAAAAGTATCTTGTAGATCCTTTGACGAAAGGTCTGACAAAGGACATGATGTTGAAAACATCATTAGGGATGTGATTCAAGCTCATATCTAGATAATCACCAATGGTGGAAACGTCAACTCACACTTGAGTAGCATCAAGTCTTGAGTTCAATGATGAAAGTACACTATTAGAGTGATTGAAGTACTTAGACAATAGATATATCCCAAAGGATAAAAGTACTTGGACCATAAAATAAAAATGGTAGGATGAGGTCTCCTCTTAATGGACATATAGCATGTATTTGCTAGAAGGTATAATTATGGGTGCATTCCTGATATAGTCCACCTATATGAGAATGAAGTGGGGCCGCTTCATAGAGTTCAAGAGCTTGGCTCTTAAATTCTCACGAAAAAGATATGAGACACAAATGCCTTATCAAATGTGTCATTTTTATAATTCGATCAATGGTGCCGAGATTTCATGTGTAAGTTATGTACACTTATTCTAATGAATGGTTGGTTCAAAGCTTGTCTACCAATCTATTTGAGGATGAGTGAAAACATAATTTACTAAGTAATGGTTCAAATCGTAAGATACCTTTATTTGAAACCATGAGATTTCCAGAATAACGGACTTAATTATATTTTAAAAATTGTGTGGGATTGTTAGGGAAATTTCCAAAATATATTTGGATTTTTCTAATAGATATATTAATGTAGCAAAATTAAATAATTGAATGTATCACTTGGTCAAGTGGTTGCAATGATTGAGTTTAATTCAAACCAATGCATCTATTAAGTTATCAAAAGTTGCGATCTTTCACAAGAGTTATTTTCTTTCACCAATTGGTATGAGTCGAAGAGTTGTTTTCTTTCACCAATTGGTATGAGTATCTCTATAAATAGAGATATTTTAGAGGCAGCAAGAACATAAGACAAAACAACACAAATTCATGTTACATAAGTCAAAAATATTTCTGCATCATTTCTTCTTTTCTCTAGTGCACGAGAGTAAACGAAGAAACTTTATTTTGTAAAACACCGTTGATCGATATGCTTGATGTGAATGTGCAATTCACTTCAAAGATTCCAAAGTATCCTGAAGGGGATTCACTGGTTAACTCATTTGCATCAAATATATATAGATTGGTGGGGGCGAATCGACCCTAAAGCTTAGTGTGATACACACGCTTTGGAATTTATTTGTGCAACCTTCATCATCATCGAGTTCATCATCTTCTTGTTCATAATTTGCAGCATACCCCCAATAAAAGATCCAACAATAATAACTATTAGGTAGAAAATAATTCTCATAGTTCTAGAGATAAAAAAAACAAAATATAAAAATAATTATTATTCATTGATTTATATCCTAACTCAAATGATTTAGGTAAATAATGGAGATAATATTTTTAAATTCTTTAAATTGAAGTCTATTTTTGGTATTCGCGTATATACATTTTTTTATAATATTTAAAAAATATAAATGATTAAAATTATATTTTATGTAATAGTAATAATAATAATAATAATATCCCTAAGAATAGGCTCTAGTCATAATGAAATTTTCTTCCATTGTCCACAATCGTCAATTGCTTTTATTTTCAATGTATTATTACTATGGCAGTGGAAAAAAACAGTATATTGGGTTTAGAATTTCCATCCAATTTTCCTATAAATTTACTTATAAAAGTTTCAAAAGATAAATAAATCACTAATTTTTTCAAATTCAAATTATAAAATTAAAATCTCCCAAAATAAAAGATAGAGTAAAAGAATCATTTGAAATAAAAATGATGATATTAATAAGTTAAAAGAGATAACTTAAATAAAAGAAAAAAAAAAAAAAAAAAAAAAAAAAAAAAAGGGACAACTCGAAGAGAAGTAACTATGATTTGAATAACATAGATGAAAGTGTTAACGAAGAGAGACGAGAGACGATGATGGATGTGAATTTGGAAGATAAGATTCCAGTAAGAGAATTTGGTGTGGTTTATGAGAAGTATCTAGAAAGAAATAGAGGCAAACTAGAGTATGAGAGTTGCCAAGAAAAATATCTCAACATTTTTTTATAACCAAAAATTCTTTGTTCCTCTTTTCATTCTCCATCCCCTTAACAATTGGATTATGCATAAGATAGAATTGACCCGCAACTAAGCAAAAATTCAAGTCAAACAATGGCTCAACATTCTGAAAATGAAGGTCAATGATAACATGCTAATCTAAAATTCAACAAAAGTTGGCTTCCAATGATTGAACAAACATTAATAGCCCTTGACAAGTCTAACAATTTTAGTTTACTCTAAATTCCTCAGTTGAAGATGTGAATTTAGTCCATATGGAACTATTTCGTATAGTCAACGAGAAAAACTTAATCACATGTTTACTTGTTATAGACTTGTTAATGTGTGTTTAATATTTTGTCCTTCACGCAATATAAAGATTAAATATTGTCCATAAAAATATTGTTTTTCCAATATTACCTCAAAAGGTTTAAAATCTTATAGGGAAAATTTAATTTGGAAGGGTGAAAAACTTTTGGGGTATGTTTATAATAATTTTTTTGTTTGATTTATATTTTTGTAAATTTTAACAAGTTTTAAAAAAAGTTTTTATAATTTTTTTTTTAAAAATAATTGATGACATGACTAATTTTGGAAGGAGAGGTGGGGTGGGGGAAGATTACTAACTATGAGAGAAAAAAGAAAGAAAACAAGAATAAAAATAGAAGAACATAGAGGGAAAGGAAAGAAAGAGTGAGAGAGAGAAGAAGAGAAAGAAAAAGAAAATAATAATAATAATAATAATAATAATAATAATAATAATATTTGATGAAACAAGAGGAAGAGAAAGAAAGAGTGTACTTTTTGCTAATAGTCAAGGTAAAAAAAGTTGAGAATATAATTATCTTCTAAATTCTTTTGAAAATAAAAAAATGAGTTTCTCTTTTTCTATTTTTCTTCGTGCATGTATAACATAATGTCTACCATAAATTAGAGATTTGGGGTTTGATGGTTTGAAATGAAGAAAATAATTTATTTTTTTATGTTAGATTTAGAGATTTTGAAATAGATGGTTAAAATAGTTGATGCATGTGAAATTCTATGACTGAAATTGAGAATAAATTATAGTAGCATTGAATTTCATTGATGACATAAAATTATGCTATTTTGATGTGTTTGAAATTAAAGACCTTGAGTTTCACTATTGCGACAAATTAGATTGAGTGAATTGACATTTGTGATGTTGTTTTGATGTAGTCAATGCTTGATTTATTCATAATTTATACCATTTATGTTTGTAAAAACTCATTAGGAAATTTTTGTAATTAAATGGGTGTTGTTAACTTAAATATTCGTATGACATATATATGATGTTTTGGTCATAACTTTTTTCTCTAAGCCTTAGTTTTGAATGATTGTTAGTTTTATGGAAACTAAACTCAATTATCTTCAATTTGAGTACAAACTTTGTGATATTTGATTGAGTATTGTTGCTTAAATATGAGTTATAAGTTAGACCAAAGTTGCTTCTTGTGTTTTATGACTTTGTGTATTATTTTGATAAATTGCAAGAATTGGATGCTTAATTTGAAAAATTAAATAAATTTATACAAACTAGACATAATAAGCTATTCAAAGAGTGCTCGTTCACTCAATTCTTATACTTATAAGTTTTTGTCAATTGAGTCTACCGTTGAACTCGATTTACTCAAGATTTTTATTTTTTATGTTTTTGTTTTATCTTGTTTCATTACCTTTTTCTTTTAATTTCGTAAATCCATGTTGCTCAAGTGGGTGAATGTTAGAAATTTTATTTATATATGTTGGTCTTGAATTGATTTATAAAATCTTAGTTGAATGGTTTGTTGATGAATCCTAAAACCATTCGATAAATGTAGTTGAATAGTGCAATTTATAGTTGAATGGATCCATAATGGGTGAAATCATTTCAACTTTTTATATAACAATATATTTTGATATCTTATGTCTATTCATGATAGATTTAAATTTCACATAATTTTTTTTAATTTACATGAAAAGATATACCCACATCCATTTTCTCTATAAGTATTTCTTGTGACATGTTATTTTTAATCAAGTAAAATTGAAGTCATTATATATCTACCCATTGAAGCTTGAGAAAGAAGGGGCAGAGATCCTATTCTATAATCATTCAATAACATTAAAATCAACTTTAAAAGGGTTAATATTCATGACATAACATGTTAATATATTTTATGTTTGTCATGATGTGAAATATATTCTAATATGTGACATTAGAGCTATTTCATTTTATTTCTTATAGAGTCAACTTCATCCTTGAGGTGAGTGTTAATATGGACTAGTATTAAACTTGTCCATAATAGACACAACACAAGAAAAACCATTGAATTTAACAAGTATATTAAATACTGTCATGCTTCACCCATACTAGATTGCATCTCCCTTTTTTTTTCATCTCCTTACCCTCAATTACGTAACTTTGCAAAAAATGGCCGCCAATCTAATAAGAAAAATATTATTCCAAAGAGGCCAATACTACAAAAGAACACCCCTAAACCAATGATGAAAAAAAGGAAAAAGAATCTTATGCTGTCACTTGACAAAAGAGGAACAAAAATCCAAAACAATATCCTATAAGCAACACAAAAGGGAAACGTTCAAAGAGAAGAAAAAAATGACATAATAGAGAGAAGTTAATTAGTCTAAAAACTGAAAAAGAATACATTGTGGGAGAAGGAGATGTAATCAAGTGTGAGAAAAACATAATAAGATTTCATAAAATTACAAAATTCAACCCTTGATCTAGTAATAGTATGGTCTATTATAAACAAGTTTAATATTAGTCCCATTATGTAAAATTCATCTTTTGATTTGTAGTAGTCAATCATGATATATACTTTTTCTTCTTTTCTGTTTTTCTCTTTATTGAACCATAATTAAAAAGAAGTGAAAACTTTTTAATTTTATGCCTTCATAAAAGTAACCTTAAACTTAAAAAAATTCAAGTAATCTTTTTCTCATACTAATTCTTGCTTTCTTTTAAATATTATTTTTCAAAAAACAAC
>JBBPBT010000941.1:1330013-1340358 GCA_037974875.1 Cicer bijugum | reverse complement strand
GTAAAAAAGGTGTATGTAAAGAAATATGTATGACATCATAAATTAGTTTTATAAAAATAACTTAAATCTATAATATAAAAAATTTATATAGTATGACAGTCAATCTATTCCGAGCCACTTATCATATTATTTCTATTTCGATCAAATTTAGTGCGTAAAAAAAATATAGGTACAATAATATAATTGAACAAAGAGTTGAGTATTAGAAAAACCTACATCATATGTTAAAAAGATATAAATATAAAATTACTTTATATAGAAAAATACACCTCTTCAACTTACATAATAAAGAATTAATTTATATAGAGAAAGATACCTCTTCAACTTACATAGTAAATAAGATATAGATATAGTTTATAAGGATAAATTAACTATAATTTATCAAAATTCTATATAAATATAGTTTGTAAGATAAGTTAACCTTAATTTACCAAAATTCTGTATTGGGATTAGGGATAGGGATAGACTAGACCGTCTTTAGGGGCCTATGGTCTGACTTGGTCTGACCTATTTAATAAAAAGGCTAGGTTCAGACTGTTTTTAAAGCCTATTTATTTAAATAGGTCTGACTCATGCTTATAAAAAAATCTATTAAGCCTAATACGTCGGCCTATATATATTTATTAATATTATTTTTTATTATTATATTAATAATATTATTTTCTATTTTAAATTATATCAATTAGGCAATCACTTAGTAATCATTCTATTAGTTGTTTCACATTCGGTAGTGGTTCTATATTTGATAGTCGTTTCATATTTGATAACCATTCAATTAGTCAATCACTCAGTTTATTCCTTATTTGTTTAAGAGGTAATAATGGACGCGTTTAAAAAGACTTTTAAAAAGGCTTCCAGACCAGACCAAACTATTAAAAGGGCCAGGCCAAAAAAAACCCATGATAGGCCATAGGTCAGACTTATGCCAAAAAAATAAAATGTAGGTCACGCTCAACCCTTTCAAAGCCTGGTCTGTCCTGGCCTATTTTCACCCCTAATTGAGATACATAATATATTTTAAGATAACGGGTAATGTGTGCAACTTGTTAAGATGACTTAGAAATAAGATATAATTAAAATGTGGATTAGTTTAAAAATAAAACTTACAAATTTAATAAAATTCATTTTTTATATAAAAATATTTTCTTATGTCATCTAAATTACTCAATAATTTCACTTTTTTTTTTTACATAAAAATATATTACAGAGAGACTAAACTAATTATGTTTATTGACCATACTTATAAAAATTTAAACTAATTATAAGTAATTTAGAAAATTTGAAATTATATTATAACCATTAAACAAAAATTATGTTAAATTTGAGTGACTTCATAGTTAATAACGATTTATTTCAAATTTTATGGAAAATGAAATCTTAAAATGAAAAATTTAAAAATAATTAATTTTCATTTTGAAATTTTTTTTAAAATAATGTTTAATTTCTTCATTAGAAATAATGTTTTATTACATTTAACAATTAGTTACTTAAATTTTTTTTTAAAGATATAATTTTATTATTATATATAATGTATAAGAAAAAGAAATTAAACATATTTTTTAAGTGTTCTTTTGTGTGATTTTTTACTTTTTTTTGTTAAAATTGGGTGTCGTTTTTTGACTATAATAAATTTGGAGAAAATTATTAATTTAAAGAAATTATAGTTAACTAAGTATAAAGTTATTTTTTATAGAAGTGTAAAATTATTTTTTGATGACAAATTAAACCTATTAACAAATAGTTAAGATAATTTTTAAATATCTCAAAAACAATACTAGAAACGAAGAAGAAGAAAAAACCTGTCAAAAAATAAAATAAAATAGAAACAAAAAATCAGAAATAGGAAAGATAAGCTGTGACACAGCAGCATCACGATAATACTGCTCGAATAGACAAATAGCAAAAAGAAAAGCTAAATTCAAATTTTTTTTCCACTCTAATACGCCACGTGGCGCGTGCAATCAATCATGCAGAAAAGCGAGTGGGCCAAACAACAACCAATAATCGCTAAAGCCTTTCAGCCAAATAAATAAACGAATATTACGAATTTTCCGGGAATTTTTTTTCTCTCAAGAAAATCATGTTCAGAAAAGAAAATTCACCAATTCCTCTTTTTTAGCTTCACAGAAAAAAAAAATCACAATTTTTTTCAAAATAAAAGTAAAAATAAAAAAGCGACGACTTTTTCGAATATGATTATTGATATTGATTTGTTCCAATTCATTCATGAATTGCGCTAGGGTTTCGTAATTTCAGAGGGTTTTTTTTTTTTATAAAGTTTTCTTCTTTTTTCGATTTTGCGTTTTGGGTTGTTGTTTGAGAATCGAATTTTAGTTGTTTGAAGGAAGTTCTTAGAGCGGAAAAAATGATGGCTGCTTCTTCTTCTTCAGCTACTGTCGCAGTTGAGAAAGCAACTAGCGATCTTCTTATGGGTCCTGATTGGACCATGAACATCGAAATTTGTGATTCCATCAATTCTAATCATTGGTAATCTTCAATTATAAGCAAAGGAGAAAGATAGTTAGCATATCAATTTCAAAACTTCTTTTTTGGTTTTTTAAGGGGTTGACTTTCATCATCTACCACATGTTTGTGATTATGCTTGCTTTTGAATTTCATGTTTCATGCAGATGTTTATGGGTTTTTGTTATGATAATGAAATTTGGGGCAACGTTTTGCTATTTTTAATTTTTTATTCTTATTTTGGGGGTGTTGTTGAGGATATTACTTTATCATGTTTTTTTATGAAGAATTAATCAAGGGGGTTAATTAATTAATCAGGTATAATTTTTCCAAAAATTTCTTTTATTATTATTTTTTTATTACTTCTAATTTTTCTCATGCACAATTTTTGGTATCAAAGTTTAACAATAATTTCTAGTAGTGGATTTTAAGAGAAACTAGTCTGTCAACTTGCTATTCTCTACTTTCTTTTTTGTTTACTTCAATGAATTAGTAATTGGGATATTAACAGTTAATTTTTAAACTGAATATTTGATATTCTTAATTTATCAGGCAACCAAAAGATGTGGTAAAAGCCGTTAAGAAGAGATTACAACACAGGAGCTCTAAAGTTCAAATGCTAGCTCTCACGGTACTTTCCTTATTTACCTCTAGTTGTTCTTTGTGGCTGTGCCTTTCAATACTTAAATTTGAAATTCATTTGTTTGAAACTTGATGATTTATGGTTTCTGATTATCTGTTGCTTAGCTTCTGGAGACTATGGTGAAGAACTGTGGGGAGTATGTGCACTTTCAAATTGCCGAGAGGAGCGTATTGGAGGAGATGATAAAGATTGTAAGAAAGAAGGTAAGGTGGTGGTGATGGTTGGAAACATCAGATGCATTCTGTTTTAATTTGCACATTTGATTGGAAAATGTTCACTTTAGAGCAGTGAATATCAAAATTTAATGCAAAAATCATGACTTAATTTACTTTACTATAATGGCATCTGATGTTGTTGTTGTTTAACAGCATCTTATGCCTTGTTTAATTTACATCCAAATCAAGTTTGATGCGCTACTCCTGTAAATCATTAATGGCCTATATGTTATAATGTCTACGTTCTAGTGGGAAATTTATCATGTGATCTTACATTCAACCATTGCATTCATCATTATATTGTATATATTTCAAATCTAGTTTCCTTAATTCCTTCCATGTTAGATAGGTTATGGGATTATGGACTCAAAATCATCTGAAAATTGATGTGGTATTTCCAAGTCAAAATAAAATACTATAGTGTTAAGTTGGCCCCCTTATGATTAATTAGTTAACTTGAACATGTGTCGGCGTTGTCAAATAGCGGCTACAGCGCTATAGCATAGCGGAATTCAAACAAATTACAATTGCTCTACGATAACGGTATTTAGTACCAAGTGTGATCAAATAGAGGTTATAGCGGCACTATAGCACTATAGCGTAACGGAATTTGAGCAATCCCCTATTTTTTGGAACTGTGATTGACAACGCTGATATGTATATCCAAAACAATGTTAGTTTTGATGCTTTTTGGATATAGTGGAACTTTATTTATGTTTGATAACTAATGTGTGAGCTATTTAAATTTTTTTCTATTCTTGTGGGTTGTCTCATCTGACATAAATGCATGTAATGATAATTTAGGCAGACATGCATGTGAGGGATAAAATTTTAGTACTGCTGGACTCATGGCAAGAGGCGTTCGGAGGGGCTGGTGGAAAATATCCTCAGTACTATTGGGCATACGAGGAATTAAAGGTAACTGTATTGCTGTCTACTCAATAATATATCTTGATTATCGTTTATCTAATCTTGATAGCTTCATGTGCAAAGCGAGATTGCAGATTGTCAAAATTGTTACATAACGTCCGTTGATTTTCTATAAAATAATAGCCACTATTTCATTTTACGGGTGAAATTTCACTTTTGGACATTTTTAGAAAACAAATTTTGTTGTTATATGTTTATTCAAATTTGTATTTTATAACTTAATTTGGCACCTCAATAATTTGTATACAAATCTTTTTTTATTTATTTTGCAATTCTCTCGGGACAAATAGTTAGATTGGATGAATAATAAAGGTATGTTTTGTTTCAGAAAACATTTTTTATTTTCAGTTTCCTGTTTTCAGAGTTTTGTACCGTTTCCGTTACAAAACTTGAAAAATAAGAAATAAAGTAAAACCACAGTTGAATAGAAAAATGTTTCCCAACTTCGAACAAGCCCTAAGGTTGCCAACCAAACCTCAGTGTGAAAAACTATCCCCATATATAACCCAACCATCATCGCTTTTTTCGCAAAATTACGTTGAACTATGGTATTGAAATTATATTAATATCCGCATGATCATAAACCATAACTACACGTGAATCATTATTCAATGGCTGCTAAATCATATCATAAACTTATTGTGTTGGATTTTATAAATGACAGCGATCTGGAGTTTCTTTTCCAAGGCGTTCACCAGATGCAGCTCCAATATTTACGCCACCTCTAACTCATCCATCTTTAAGACATATGCAAGCTGGATATGGGATGCCAAGCAATTCTTCAAAAACACTAGATGAAACAATGGCAACAGAGATTGAAAGTTTGAGGTGAAACTCTTTTTTTGTCTGGTCACCTATGCTTCTGCTGATATGTTGTGTCGCTGAACTTCTATGTGCGGTCAACATAATCTTTTTTTGGCTAAATTTTCCCTTTAAATCCTCAGCATGTCAAGCTTGGAGTCCATGCGGCATGTGTTGGACCTATTGAGTGACATGCTACAAGCTGTAAATCCCAGTGACCGTGCGGTATGTTTAACAGTGTTGTTTGGCCTTTCTAAATCCTCTTTGCAACTAACTAAAATGGTTAAGTGTTTGTTTTTTATGCTCCATAGGCTGTAAAAGACGAAGTAATTGTTGATCTTGTTGATCGTTGTCGCACCAACCAGAAGAAGTTGATGCAGATGCTGACAACAACTGGGTTAGTTCCATTAAATTGGCTATAGCATTTGCCGACACACCAAAATATAATTGTGTGTTGCCTTTGAAGTTTCTGTCCATAGGATTTGTGGAATATTCATATATATTTTACCATATTGGTTATGTTGTAGGGATGAGGAACTTCTTGGGCGGGGCCTCGAACTGAACGATAGTATTCAAAGTTTGCTTGCAAGGCACGATGCAATTGCTTCTGGCACTTCTTTTCCAATTCAAGGTGCAAGTTCCAGTACTATGTCACCTGAAGTTCACGCCAGTATCAATCAAAATGAAGTACAGACCTCCAGCCCCTCCGAGTCTGTTTCAACACCTAAAGCTAGCCCTCCTGCCACAGTTTATTCTGAAACAAGGGGCGAGAGTGATGATGAGGAAGAAGATGAATTTGCACAGCTAGCTCGAAGGTATTGTTATGTATCTTAAATTGATATTACAGTGCCCATGGTTATTATGGAAACAATTTTCTTATCCATTGCACCTTTCATATGAATTTAGGATGTGTAACATGACTCACATCCAAAACAAATAGTTTAGTACTTCCTCTGTTCCTTTATAACTGTTGCTATTGTATAAGAATTTTGTTTATATTTATTTGAAGTTTTCAACGTGAACACTAATTGTTATTTTGCCAGTAATACTTTAACTATTTACTGTAGAGAGATAATAGGTGGAAGAATGAGATAATATATAGTTAAGGGTCTGATTTCGTTTAGGCGAAATAGGAATCTTTGCATGAAGTGTTTCTTGTTTTTTAAATTTACACTACATTCCATTTCATTCTATCCTATTTGACAAGCTCAGCTCTATATTATAAGCATGTAAATATTTTTTTTCATCATCAAAGATTTTCCTGTAAAATGCAATATGCAACATGCTGCCAGTCAGTTTATGATTAATCAAACCGTTCCATTATGTCAGTAATGTTTTAATCAATTAATTATTTTGAACTCTTTAATGCTGCAGACATTCTAAGACACAGTCAGTGACTTCAAAAGATGCTACAATTGGATCTAGCGAAAATTCATATGTGCCAGAGCCCTCAACATCCAATGCGTTAGCTCTTCCTGACCCACCGGCACCTATTAGTACTTCAAAAGATCAGGACATCATTGACTTACTAAGCATCACTTTGTCCTTGACGCCATCTTCTCCGCCGACATCGTATCTGTCATCAGCCCCTAGCCAAGGGATGCATCAGATACCTGCTCCATCTAAAACCGAAGGTTATTCTTATGCTCCTCAAACATATCCTGGAAATTTGCCATACAACAACAGTTATGTTGCTCCTTGGGCTCAACCTCAATCTCAATCAGAGTTTCAAACACAGCAGCCTCGACAACAGATGTATCAATCTCAGCCCCAACCCACAACCTCTCCCTCACCTCAACAATTGCACGCACGTTATGAATCCGAGCAACCGCTGCATCATCAACATTCCCAACAGCCCCAATCGGACCTTCCTCAATCACAGTCGCAGAATCAACACCGGCAATATAACCCTCCTCAGCCTCAACCACAACCACAGTTGCAAATACATTCTCAACCTCAGCATCAACCACAATTTCAGAACCAACATATTCAATATGCTGCAAGATATCCTCCACCGCCATGGGCTGCTACACCCGGATATGCCAACTATCAAGGCCATTTATCAGCTCCAAATGCGATTTCGACTTCTCAAGGAAATGCTACAGCATCTTATCCTCCTGCACAAGGGGTTAGTAGGCCCTTGCAACATAATCATTCATTCCCTTCACCAGGAATAGATCCTAGAGGGAATTCTGGACAAAGACCCTTTGTTCCATCTTACAAGTTATTTGAAGATTTGAATGTGTTTGGAAACACTGATGGAAGGGTAAGTGGTACTTCATCGAACGTGTCGGGGACAATGGGACCTGGTATGGTTGGCGGACGTAAGTGAAAATTTTAATGTTATGTTCATCTATGTATAAAAAAGAATGTGATGTTGATAATTTGATGTGCTGTATACCAGTATTGCTAGCTTCTTCACATTTGCAATTTATGTAAGTTTTTTAGATTGATGGAAGTCGTTAGTTTTGAGTGCTACCTAACTCAGATGACAGACATGGAACATTCTTTGATATAAGATTTTAGTTTCTGGTAGTGGTTCGTATCTTCAAGCTGTTTCATTTCATTGATCTTCAAACTCTTAGGACATGTCTGTATATGACACATAAAATGCACGTTCCTGTCTGTAATTTAGAGGGTAATGTGATACACTTGCATGTCTATCGTAGATTTAGGACATCTTTGGATAAACCTCTTAGTGCATATGTATAGATTATTTTAATATTAAAAAAAAGATAACTATAGTCAAACTACAAAATGTATTTGTAAACTATTCTATAGAGCATTCTTAAGAGTTTATAGAAATAAATTGAAAATAGCTTATTGACACATAAAAATTGATGTAAGTTTTTTTAAACAATCTCACAAATGCTACTGCAGATAGGTATAAATCTACATAAAAAAGTCTCTTTAAAAAAAAAAGTATAAATAGTTAGAATTCATACATCTAATATACACAAATCCATGTTTGAATATATAAATCAATGCACATAGACACATCTGATGCTGGATTTATTTACATAAGTATAGTCTGCATGAAATCTGATCTGGACATTTGTATGCTTATTTTAAGTATTTTACACTGACCGTGCATGGCATTAAACTTTAGTTATTATATGTTTTTTGTTGCAGCACTCATTTTAGGTAGATTAATATTATAGGGGTTAACGAAAATCTTTAGGAGAGAATAACACATGATATTATTACTGGACCTCATCTAAAATGGTTGTGACCTTTCAGTAGAACAAACAATTAGGGGCAATTAGTGGATGAAACTGTGTTAGAGATAAACAAAAAATAGTTTAATTAATAATTATAATATCGTTGGTGTAGAAATCAATTTATTTATGTACCCAATTATATTGCAGCAAAGCTTATAGCCAAAAGCTTGTGGACCGTAGTCACGGGAAGTAAAAATATATTCATCCCTATTACTGTAGGGTGATTTAACTTCTAATTTTTAAGTTTTTTAATCGGATTTTAATTTTTTATAATGTAAAATATACTATTAGATTTTGAAAATGAAGAGGCAAACTCGGATATTAGATTTAGAACAAAAAGTCAATACAATATATGTTATTTTTTTAAGTAAACAAATTGGTAAAAATTGTATAATAAGAATCAAATTTATATCAAAAGTATAGGCATGTTCAATTTTGTTTTAATATCTCATTATTTAATATAAATATTTAAAAATGAGAATATAGTTAAGAATGTAATATTTTTTAATATATTTAAAACCAATTATTTTTTCAAAATAGAGATAATCGAATTTTATAAGAATACATAAAAATAAACCATTTAGCATTATTATGTTTATTTCATAGTCTAATAATTAATTTTACCAAACACTTTAAGCTATATATGAACTCGCCAACTAGCTAATAATAATTTTAGGAATTATGATACTTGTTAAAAATAACATTCACAATACAGGGAGAAAACATCATTAACAAGCAGATGAGCAATAAAATTACTTGTTGCTTAGTGAATCTAACTGAAAATTTGGTTTGGAATGGAGAAAAGTGTAGATTGTCCTTTCCCAATAATAGCTATCCAACCATTTATAGTAACACCATAACTTAAAGCTATCGATACTATCCACAACTATTTTGGAGTTTAAGTTAAAAATCACATGAAATTAAGTCTTCTCACCCATTTTAAAGCAGTTAATGTTTGTTTAAATTAATTTATTTAAATTTATCTAAATAATTATTTTTATAAAATTGTTTTACAGAACTTATTAAAACAACTTTGATATTTATAAGTTGTTTTCAACTTATATTTGTAAGAACACTTGTATAAATTATAAAAATAATTTATAACTATAAAAATGTTTGATAAACATTTCATAAAAATAGTAATCCAATAAGAGCAAATATCAAGCTTATATAACTTCATACCAATCTTTCCTTGCAAAAAAAATCTCCAATATTCTCTTGAACAAATATCCACTCTATCTTTTTTTATTAAATGTATGTTTGATTTTTCTTTAAGTTAAAATCAATTCTAATGATATACAGTTGATTTTTACATGTTTCGAATACCATCGAGTAAAATCAATTATACCTCTAAAATTAATTCTAATTTGAAGTCATTATAGCTTGAGTATAAAAGTTACTTTTACACTAAAATTTATTGTTTAACTTATATTTAAATATAAATCACTTTATATTAAATTTAATTTTAACTAAAATAAATTTACAAAATTAATTTCAATTACCACATAACCAATTACACTAAGATGAAAGTCAATATTTATTTTCGATTACCTTATAAACGATTATACCAAAATACAGTTCGATTGTACGCATCAATATGTTGCAGAATTATTTAATTATTTAAATAACCTTATTTGGATGACAAATGAATCCTGTCCACACATGATTTACACTTCGTACCTGAACTTAACTTTGTGGAGTAGTGAAATAAACAATAAAAACCTTTCACAAAATATGTTTTAATGACTCTATATAATAATTAAGAAATTATGTAAAAATATTAAAAAAAATTAACTTAACATTTATTTATGTTTATTTTATTTTTTATTAGAAAGACCAATAAATATCACTATAACTAATTCATAAAATTACAAATTTTCATATTTAAACTCGACACAGTATTCAAAAGAACAACATCGATATTTTACTGTAATTATATTTGTGTATAATAAATACGGCACTCATTTATAAAATTTATAGTGAATAGTTAATCAACCGTTCATAAATCAATTGCTGTGCCTGCTCTTTGATTTTTAAGTATCCTTACGTCTTATTTTTGAAGATCTTAGGCT
>JBBPBT010000941.1:1311991-1329704 GCA_037974875.1 Cicer bijugum | reverse complement strand
AGGCTCTATATGGCAAAAGTGAATTACCCTTATAACTAAAAAAGGAATGACTAAAATAAAAGTATTTTGATAAATTTAACTTTTGTAATGACAAAATGACATAAAATTACAAAGTTATTTACTCATTTTTTAATCAAAAGAGTACAGCTATTTAATTTTTAATAAATAAAAACATTTTCTAACAAGATTGTTTTCTTTTTTTTGCAAGAAATGAACTAATGAATATATTATGTAAAAGGACCACTCTGTAAGAAGAAAAAAAGTAATAGAACCAAAAAGAAGATATGAAAAGAGTTAGTGATAAATTAGTGAGACGGGTTAAATTTTTTATAAAGATAGAAAAAAAAATACAGTTACAAATAAAAATATATATCTACTTAAAATTGCATATAAAAATAAACTATAAGTTGGTAAGAAATGTTTGTTTTCCAAACACATCTCATTAAATCCAAAATACTTATAAATAAGCTAGCTTATTGAGGTTATTTAGTCTGAGATGGAAGAAATTTTGCACACTTGAACAAACTTGTGAATTTAATTACATGGTGGTGAAAACAAAGGTACCCAAATTCTACAGAAACTACAACCATGAATAAAAAAGCCCCATTTACAGGAGTCAAGATCCACATCTGTCAACAAACTAGATTATGTTTTCAGATAAAAGAAATTTACAAATAAAGAAAGGGTGGAAAATAGCACACAAAACAGGAATGAAAAACAATTAGAGATAGAATGATATTTACACATATACGAAGATGACCTTATTTGTCGGAGCCTCCAATATGCTTCTTTCTATCTGTCAAATGCAATCCTCTGTTATGGAGACTAACGAATACCTGCATACACTGCCAGAAAAATTTACCCCTACCAATATTTTCAGATGTATTCACAGCAGAGAGGGACTCAAGCAAAATCACAGGTTTATCCAACTGCGATAAATATGCGTGGCACTCCTGGGAGATGTTTGATACACTCTTCTCAGCTGGACAACTGATGAAATCTTCAAGGGAAAAATGTGGTTTCATCTTGCTTGAGTGTTGTCATCGGCATAGATGCATACGCATGCATCTGCAGCACCAGCAGCAAGTAGTAATTGATATGGGTGGAAATTGAGGCAGCTTACGGAACCAATTTTCTGGGCCATTAGAGTAGGATAGTAACGAATGGTGCCCAATTGATCGCCCTCCAGACTGAAAACTTTAATGAGTTGTTTGGCAGAACCACTGGCAATGATTGGAGCGTGTCTATGTACTGCCAAAGCCGTCAGTGAACCCCTGTGAGCTTCAATGGTGAGATAGGCGCTGCTATGATTTCTTATATCAAGGAATTGGATATCCCCGGCCTGAGAAGCACTAACCAACTGAAGGAAAGCATTGCATAATTTCATCATCCACATCAAATCAAATTCATTAGTCATTGGATTTCTGTTATTGTCTACAAATATTAAAAAATTATGTATCTAGTGAGACGCTTTATTTACCTTTCCAGGGTCTAACCCAGGTTGAAAGCCAATCCCCACTACTTTTTCCACTCTCTGTGTGTGTGGCCGTAATCCACATACGAGCCTAAGAAATATCATTGTCAATAGTCATTAGTCATTACAATGACATTAAAGTTAAGAGACATGGAGGCTTTTAAACTTAACCTTAAAAGGTCTAAACTTTAGATAAAACTAAAGATATTAGATTGACCGTTGTGGTTCAAGTATGAACTTAGACTTGGGGACGTGCCGGAAACCATATTAAAAGCATAAGGAGAACAAGTAACCATGAATTTTCATCACGGTGAAAGAAATTCATCTGCAGTGCTTACATTTCAGGTGTTCTGATATCATAAAGTCTTACAGACCCGTCTGTAAAACCAGCTGCAAACTGTCCGCCATGAACTTGAGAAGCAGCCTAAAATACAAAAGAAAGACGATAAATCAAAGGTGGGATAATTGTTTGTAAAGAATTTTTATGTCAATTATCTAGTTAGAGATTGAATTAAATGATACGGGCAACTCAGTTTTCTGGGCATTTAACTGGAAATTGAACGTGTGCTAAGTTTCTTTCTTCTTTGAAGAAAACACTAAGCCATATCATAAAATCCTCAATCTTATAGACTTACTAAGATGAATTGAGGGTCAGTATGGGTAACTTTCACCCAAGACATCCTAATATTAGCAAGGGCATGACAGCAGGCACAGCCAAAGAATTAAACTTTGGAGAAGGTAAACCCAAAGATCAACAAAATTTGAAGAAAGAGGGGGAAGGGAGGTTCCTAAGTAACAGTAGACAATTTGGTATTATTATCATAAAACTTATCGGGCTAACAAAATGTATAATAGATTCCCCAGTTAAGAGATGTAACAAAAGATGTACCTAAGCTGCATAAATGTAAGCAGAACACAACTTTGTACATGTCTCTTAAGAATAAACTCTGCTTAGCTACAAGGCAGTATTAATTTGAACAAACATAATATTCAACAAATAAAACTCTGTCAGCTTAGAGGAGGCTTACCAACGCTGAGACACTGCATTCCGATGACGATGAAGGTATAGTATTAACAAGCTGCTCTTTATCAAGATCCCACAGCATTATTGAGGATATCTCACCAGATGCATACTGGTAAATGTTGTGTTGGAGTAACATGAAACAATACCATAAAAAATCATTAACATCAAGGCGTGATGGAAGAATCAGAGTTCTATTATAAGGCATTAGTAGCGAAGAGGGAGGCATCCCCTATTCCAAATCATATTTAAAGAACCATATACCAGATAACCACATTGCTGTTGCCAATCAACAACTGCATTCTGACTCCTCACACCAGGTTTTTGACCATGAATTGAAGAGAATGCAGTGACGAGCTTCTGTTTCCCCTTCAGAGTATAGTCTTTCCAAATCCGAATGTTTCCGTCAGCTGCAAGATCCCCCATATTTAATATTCTGACAATTTAAGAATGGATTCTCTCAAAAAAAAAATAGTAATAACCAGTAAATGAGATTACATGAAGCAGCAAGAAGCAAGCTATCGTCAAGCTCATTCACCAAGCAGAGCTTAGAAATTCCTTTGTCAGGAAAATCATGATTATCAAAACTGTTAAGTAGTGTTGCCTGTTCGTGGTTCCATATCCTGTGCAAAACTCCAAAGTAGTCAACAACAGAATTCAATATGATACAATGCATACTAACAGAAATCAATTAATCAAAACCAGAAAAACATTCTGATCTAGTCCAGACACACAATTCCTACTTGTCAAGAAAAATTAAGAATGCTGGTTGTTTAATTTCCTATGCCTCTACATCTTAAGTCCAACAAGACATGGAAATTTATAGCCCTCACCAAATTGTTACTGCTCACTTTTTGGACTTTAAATTTATTATTATTATTATTTATTGCCCTAACATTTACAACGGACACACAAAGTACCCTAATGCTCCATGCCTAAATCCATGTTAGCTTCATAACAGTATCCACTAAACTAACAATCCTATAGACGAACTGTTCATACCTGATACGTTCATTCTCATCAGCAGCTATCACTATAGGAGAGAAAGGTTGCAGCAATGCTGTTTGTGTACCCTTTATGTCCCATTTGGCAATTGGATTTGTTAACCTACTAACAGCTGACATAACAAAATGACATGAAGTTCTCAACTGGACATCTGTAAAGAATTTGGTTAATTGAGTTAAAAAAGGTGAAATACAAACCAGAGTGCTGGCATTTCACAATGTGCTCCAATGCAAATTTTTCCCTCTCTTCTCTTCTAGCTAATACTTCTTCGCTATCATCTGCAGCAGTTAAAAGTGGTTTGGAGAAGTGCCCACAACTCCATTTATATATAATTGATTGAGGAAGAAAACTGGGATCAGAAGTCCCAGAAGCTCCCCCAGATCCTAAAAGTGGGTCAGCTAATCCAGTGTCTGGGGACATCATCAGGTGAGGCCTAAACTCCAACGAACATACTCTACGCATTCCAGTTATATAACTTGGGCGAGGAGGACTAACTGGAGGAGTTCTGAACGTTAGTGGAAAGTGTCCTGCCAGAGCAGCATGCAATAATAAAAATAAATCCAATAACATCGCCGCAGGAATCAACAAAAAAAAATTGATGCAAAGAGATATATATTACTAAACAGAATCCGAAAGGTTAACAATTAAATCAAATAAATAAGAGCAAGACCTACCGCCATTCATATCAAACCAAGAAGACGAGCGAGCGAGAGTAGGAGAAACAGTAGCTTCAGTAGTCCGAACACCAGAAGGCTTTGATGGTTTTGCTACCACTTGTTCAATACCTATTATGGACAGTACCCGACGACCTAGGTTTCCAATTCGTGGAGATGGATCTTTTGCCAAAGTACACATAGCAAGTACACACTGTGAATACAATGCACTGTCCAAAGGCTTCGGCCCAATGTTGTTAACCACTCCATTGCTGAAACCATCATTCAGTATTCCAGAATCAGAATGATGAGATGAATTGTCAGACAATGGGGATCCATGCATGATTCCAGAACTAGCGAGAGGACTGCTAGAAGAGACCCGCCCATCTCGAATTACTTTAGAATTGTCATTCCCAACCCTTAGAGGGCCAATTTGAGGTGAAACAATATTACCATGAGCCATGTGTTGGCTCTGCTTAGGATATCCACCACCCGAATCTTTAATATTAGCCAATGAAGGTAAGGAGTTCATCAAAGAATTAGTCTGAGGCTTCCAATATGCAGCAGCAATAGATTTCAGGTGCTTGTTGTGGCCAAAAGCAAAGCGTGCTAGAGCTGACAGTTTAATGAAAATACATTTTAGACAGTCATCTTACAGATCAAGCCCATATAAAATACTATAAGGACAAAATTAAGATATCAAGAAAGATGTACAAACCAACTATCCAACAAAACAATTGGCTGTCACACGATAAACAAAGTAGAGAAAACAATAAAACACCACACACACAGACATAAACATACACATACATTAACAAATGCGAGTGCATGTGAAGGATTTAACTGCAAATTTAACCATATTTTCAGATATAACTAGCTATTTGGAGCTCGTTTGCAGATAATTAAGAATTTATAAGGATAAATCTATTAAAAAAATAACCAATAAACAAACAGTACCAGTATTTTCTATCTAATCATAATGATAAACATCTTCTCACAGAAACAATTGAAAATAAATATAAACATTTCAGATGCTTAATCACATACCAACTGCTACCTCTGCCCTCACCAATGGACTCCCGTCTGAAGCAACACTCAACAAACTCTTAACTATACTAACTTCGGCCCTAAACTTGTCATCATCATCACATTCTTCATCTCCCCCTACACTTCTACATGAATCAAATCCGACATCGACAAGGGTACCCAGTGCAAAAACGGCAGATGCCCTAACCTGAGGAATAACAAAGTACATGGCTCAATAGTTTATTTAATATACCACAACTGTAATCATCTGGAAACCAGAAATAGAACCAATGAGTAGGGTAGTAAACCTCTGGCTGGGGTTCAGACAGTAGAGGAGCAAATATAGAAGTTGCATGTCCCTGCAAACCAATTGTCTGCCCCTCTGGGAACTCTTCCCACAATTTCCCAAGACACAGGCAAAGCCACTGAAGGAAAAGTGGCTCTGTTTGTGAATCATTAGGAGATGAACTCTGAAGGTGCTTTAAGCAGACATGACTCAAACCAGATTCAATACAAGCTTCTTGGCCTCTTTTATGACCATCCACAATCACAGCCAAAACAAATGCAGCCATTGCACGTTGCTCTGGGTAGGCTTCCAAGCTATCAAGAAACTTCATAAAATAGATATGACCTCCGTCCTTCACTAGATCAACCTGACATGACTGCAACCAGGTAGATATATTAGAAAAAAAAATATATATATATAGAAAAGGAAATACATATAGACAAAATATGAAGTTTTGGAATACTCAATCAAAAAAATAATTATATAATCAACTGCCAAGTGAAAGTTTCTCATAAAGATTTATTAATGGGGTAAATGAACAATTGAGAAACTGCATATTGGCCCTTGACGTTTATTTCCCTCTTTTTTCTATTCTCGATTTTTTACTTTTCTCAGCTTGTTCAGAACTACATCTGATGGGAAAAATCTGTTTATATACTCCAATAATCACCACAGTACAAGAAACATTATCTGTAGTCAAATCAGAAATTTCAACATGATTTATGTATTTAAATTCTTGTCTACTGAAATGTCAGCTAAGCGCTGCACAGCAGATACATGTTCTGCAACAAATTACGGCATTAAGAATTGACATTCTATTTAACGAAAAACTGAGATCCTCCAAAATTACCTTGTCAAGTGCAAGAATTTTTGTCCATATGAATACAAGAATCTGACGTAGTTCTGGTGTGGTTGTTTGCAACAGCTTCAGAACATAGGGAAAGATTCCAACAGATAATGCCTATATATAATAAACTAAGTATCAAGCCATGATAACATAACAAGTAAAAATAACTGCAACAAAATTTGATCAATTATGAATGAAATTACCAGATCCACAGCCCACGGACCCATATCAAGGAATCTTCCAAGTAGTACTAAGGCACGAAATCGATGGCATTGACTAAGTAAAACCTGAAATAGGAGCAGTGCTACTTATGAATGCATGCAAATATATCAACAAATGCCAAACATTGTTGCCAGAAACTTAAATTATATTGTGAAAAAGGATAAAGAAAGTGAGAGAGAAAAGTGCATAACAAAAAGTTGAGAGTCAGGATAAAAAAGAGATTTAACTGTAGATAGAAAAATCACTAAACATAAAATACAAACTAAACATACTATATGGAATTAATCTTGCGAAGGCCAAAAAACAGTAAATAAACAAAACATAAAACACAAACAGTATACAAAAATCTCTAAAAAATAGCAAAATAGACAAAATTAAAGGGGTAATCATACTTAATAACCAAAGTCCAACATCAAAATCAAGTTCTAATAGTAATCGCAATCAACAAAACAGAGAACAGAGCAGAAGAAACAGAGTAGACAAAACAGAGTAACAGAATTGAAAGAACGAAAAAACCACGACATGAACATAACCATGCTGCACAGAGCAAAAACAGAACAAAACAATGTTAAACGGAGCAAGAAAATAACGAAAATGGCAGAGCAAGAACGATGGCGGCAGAGAAAGAACGAAACAGAGGAAGAACAAAAACAGTTTCTTTTTTGCGGTGATGAACCAACCCCTTCGTGAGTTTATAATAGTAAAGAATAAGGGCTTAAATGGGTAAGAAAAATGACCCAGATAGCCTTAATGAAGAATAAAAAATAAAGGAATAAATAATAAAAAAGCTTGCGTTTTTTAAAAAGCCCTAGAGCAGGTCTGATAGTGGGTTGGGGTTAGGATAGCGGGATTCGCGGCCGGCAGCGCCGCTACCGTGAGACGTGTTTTCCCGGTTAGAGGCGTCGCAATCAGCCCCTCCAACACACGGGGATTGTGTCAGGATTGACAGCATAGCTTGCATTACTACTTCGGAATCTAGACATATAACTAAACAGAAGATGTTCACAATAAATACATATTATCATCAAACTTCCTTCAGAAGAATGATACTGATCATTAACTAAATTGCAAAAGTTTTCGTCAACAATAACATAAATCAAATACTAAAACCAAATAAAGAAATGGTAACCTACATAACACAAGGGTATAAGAAACCAACGCAATGGTTCCAAGGATAACAAAGACTAAGATATGATGTACCTGAAGAACTATAGGCAACTGTTCTGGTGGTTTCTTATGCTCAGAACCATGGTCAAGCCAAACTTCAAATGCACTTAACTGCTCAGTGAAAAATGTACTAGGCTGAAAGAGAACAGCCATATACTTCATAAGGTAAGGTCAAAACTTGTAAAATATGCAAATGCTGTTATACCTTGTAAAACCAGTATACCAGACCCAACTTTCTATATTTAAAATACAATTTCAGAAAAAAGCTTTACATCAGAGGTATAAAAAAAAGCATCTACCTGAAATTCTGCATTAGGATCCTCAACTAATTTAGGAAGTTGAGAAAGGCAGAGCTCGGCAGCCATGTCCCACGCATCCCTGCAGCATGAATTAAAAACATATGCTGATGATAAAGTTTATCGGCACATAATATCGTAATCATAACAAGAATCGCCAACAATACCACATATGATGTTGATGGGTTGGTGGTAATGTTGGATGAGAGACAGGAGTACAATTTGCAGAACGCATAATTCGCTCAGCAAGCAGGAAATTTCGAAACAAACTTGCAACAAGCAAGTCCTGTCTGAACAGTCTCTGAAAAAGATCTGCAGGACAAGGTCAATATCAATATAATATAAATGAGACCAAAATAACTGGGTTGAAAATATACCATGGAAATTTAAGAAGGAGGAACGATGAGGGTTGAAACCTACCGTCAGGAAGAACATTCCAGGCAATTGTATCAGTTACTGCTGTAAAAATCCAATTCAATTCACCCAGAAGTGTCTTTCGGTCATTTGGACGGCCAGGAATCTTGTCTATAAGCGAATAATCAAATGAATCGCGAAGTAATGACCGAGTACAAAACCTAGAGATGAAGTACATAAGAAAATCAATGATTACTGATGAAATAAACGCCAACACTATTCAAAAGTCCATGATTAAGAAAATGACAATCAGTAACGAGAAAGCAGAGTTAAACATAAATTAACACCGTAGTAAAGACCATCAATATTACAGTGATATTTTTCTATCACCACTAAATAAATCCAGCAACAATAAGTTAACACCAAAAATAATAGTTTGGTGCACACAAAAATACCCTCAAGGAACAAATTATAATATATCAAATTAAAAAAAATGTGATAAACAACAATGATGTATACAACCAACCAGTCTTCATTAAATGCCACTTGATAAAGGCAATCAGAGGATAGGAAAGAATTGCTCCGGGTAACATACAAAGATTACAGATTGGGTAAAATAATGCCAACTCACATTACAAAAGCATGAGTTATTTGAAAGTCCGTGCATGAAGCATTACTTTACCCCCAAAAAACAGGAAATACACTAAACCTTCCATGATGTTTATGATATGAAACAGTCACTTAAAACTGAAGGATGGAATTACAAGAACAAGGCAAGAAATAGGTAATCATGAGAAACAATGTGAGATATAGAAACAATGTGAGATATAGAAACGATGTGAGATAAAAGTTGAAAGTTGGAACAATGTGAGATGAAAGTTGTATCCTCAAAGAATGACATCAGAATACATGAAGAAACAATATGAGATGAAAGTTGGAACATTAGCACCTGTATCATTTCTAAAACCCTTGATTAGCTGAGAAAAACACACTTAACCACACAGGTGGATAATTTATCAAGACCTGGAGTAAGATCATGGACACACGAGAACCATGGAGAAATGTGGAACATGGACTCAACAGGGGACAATATAGAACAATTTAAACAACGAGTCAGAACATAATTTAAATTAAATGGACAATCGGAAACAAAAATAACACAATCAAGAGATAAACATGGATGAGTGGCTTGACCAATGCCACTAACTTAAGCTTTTGATCCATCTGCAAGGGTAACGTGATGTGAGGTTTTAGGTTAACCAGTCCCATGATTAGAAGCTTTGAAATCCAAAATCCAAGGACCAAACACGTTGATTGAGACAAACTATAAAATACCAATATTGAACCCCTTGTACTCTTTATCAGATAACTTCAAACTCTTTTCTAATCACAGACCGAGTCACATTGTATAATTGGGAATGACCAAAACGCTTACAGTAAGTAGCCTGAGGACAACCTCCCTCGGCCACCCCCATGACTTGAAAAATTTGAAACAAAAGTAGAAGACTTCATGCCTAAGAGATCCATTTCCCCTTCTCCTCCCAGACTAGCAACCAACTAATTTAAATAATTATCACCATCAAGTTTCTCCGACATTATAGAGGGATGGTTAGAGAAAACATAGGACAAAAAGCTCTAACTACAGGATTCATATTTGTTGTCATTCTGAGACAACTGATATTGAACTCATCTTGCACAGAACTTGGGTAACAGAGAACCCAGAAAAACGTATCAGTGACAACCCAAACAGTATGGACAAACAACACCAAAACAGAGGCACGACGCTGGAAACAGTGGGACTCACTGACCAAACAGGGTCAAATCAGGAAGGGCGGAGGCCGGCAAGTAGAACGAGACAAGCGGTGACATTGCCACAGATCTGGAAAGGGACGTGTGGGATTCACATACAGCAAGCCTGTAGGCAGAAATATGCCTGCAAGCGACGGTGATTGGTTGTGAGGGGGGCTTTCGGGGAGAGACTGATTTGACAACAGCAAAATTTATGGTTTGGATTTTGCAGTACCTAGGGCTGTCAGATTTGGGCTCGTAACAAGACAACTAGGGTTTTGAGACTTACAGGCCAAGATTTAGGACTTATTCTCCGGCCCACTAAATTTGGAACAATCTCAAGTCTGAAGGTTCAATAGTGAAATAACTTGAGATATTAGCTCTCAGCTTGTATGTATTTATAAATACAAAGTTGTATAAGGAGAATCTCTTAAAAAAGGGACTAAATCTGACCAAAATGAATAATGTATCAATCCTAATTATATACATGGAAAATACTAATTTTACAGGAAAATACTAAGCAAGAATTAATGGGAGGATATTCACCATCGCAATGCCATCTTTATAGGTGTTGTAAGACAGGCTGTAAATACATCAGCTGGGAATTCTACACTCTGGGGCAAAGTCTCATGTGCTTCACATGCGGCAAGCATAATGCAATCCCTTGGGGATCCGGAAGAGTTAGCAGCACTCCATTCGTGAAGCTAATCAATAACAAGTCCAGCAACAAATTTCGTAGTCCAAATATGAAAAAAAAAATGACAACACAATCAGAATCCATACATTTGAAGTTGGCTTATGTAGCATTCAATAGACAAGATTTTGAATGAATACCTCAATGAAGGAATTCACAATCAAACCAGCCGCAGAGCAATCAAAAACATAAATTGATGGGGTCTTCAGCCAGGAATCGAGTTCGCTGATTGGTAAGGGGATATACTGTGTATAGCTCTGAGCATAATATCATGAAGAAAGAGAATAAGAATATGACAATGCTCTTTATCACTATGAAATAGCAACTAGAGACATTTGACATTTATGGTCCAGTAGTTGGATAGTTATATTATTGAGGATTCTCTGATAAATAGATATATCAAGTTTAGCTTTATTATCATCATAATAAGTAGATTGTGTACCAGTGCGATGCATGAGTGAATCATAGATAATTTATGTATGAAAGAAGTAAGCAATTAAAAAGACTAACAACTAAAAGAAGAATTATAATTGAAGCATAATATGCAAGTGTGTCTGCGTGTGTGTGTGTGTATACACATTATTATATATATAACAATCAATACTATTTGATAATTGTTCCTAATAACATACCTACAGTTTCATAGTATGCACTGTGTAGTACGCACAATTTACAATAAATAAAATAAAAATTGTATATTAAAGAATGTGATTTTTGAAATATTGTTAAAACATTGTTATGAAAAAATTAGATATATATCTAAAGAGTTTAATTGTGGTGCACAGTGTAAAGGCTCTTTACACAGTCATCCACTAATATTGTATCATTCTGCCATGCCAGTTTAATGTATTTTAACTAAATAAAAATGACTTATTTCTAATTGGATAATAACTCAATCATACAATTCTATTTTCTCACGTCCCCTATATCATTGGCTTGAAGTCATTCCACATTGCCTCTCTCTACTCTACCATTCTGTATCTCTAATTTCAATCTCGACAGTTCCAGTTTCCTTGAGTCTCTATTCTCTTATTGGTCGTTGTTAGTTAACTCTTCATCTCTGTATTTTCAAATCTCTCTTATTTCATCTCTAACTCTGCACATAGCCCCTTTCACTTTCTTTTTTCTCTTCAGTCACCGACGAGTCTACTTCAAAAGTTTATAGCAGAACCATCAAGATGGTGCACTTAAAATTCATCAGGAGAGCTTAAAATTGAAAGAAAGAAAACTCGTTTCGGTACCATAATCATCAATGTAGTAGTGGGGCAGCCCCTTTATTCTTGAACACATTGGCATTTGTGAGATGGAATACGAATAATGCAATGCAGGAACAAGTTGTTTCCGTGCAGTGTGCAAAAAGATATGTTGCTGTTCAGAGTGCGAGAAAAAAACTAGAGATGGCGAACAATTAGAATTTTTAGGTTATTTTATTAAGTAAATGATGTGGCAGAATCATACAAATTACAATGTTATTGGATAACAGTGAAAAGAGCCTTTTACATTTGTCAGCGCACCACAATTAGACTTATATTAAAAAAATTGCAATTCTATTTTTGGAGAATAAGTTATTGATTTATGTAGGTTGTTTTAAATGATGTGATGTGGTGCGAAAAGACAATGAGAGAATGATATGACAATACAAACTTTTATATGGGGGGAATGATATGAACTGTCAAGCCTCTATAATTTACGTTCAAATTTGTGTGATTTTACAGAAAGTGTTATGGAAATAAAATGAGAAAATAATAGGACAATACAAACTTTTGTATTGGAAAATGAGTCATTAATTTGGTGATTATAAAGGGTATCATGAGATTTGAAAAAACAATGAGAGAATAACATGGCAAATTGACAGTATAAACTTTTGTATGGAGAGAAAGGATTTAAGTAGCGAACAAAGGCATAAGTTTCATCAACAAAAAAAAAAAGATATGCAGAAGTCAATAATGTCTGTAGACATTAAAAATTTAAGATTTACATATGTTTTTAGTCTCTATAAAATTTAACATTTCAATTTTCATACTGTAAAATAAAAATACAACTTTTAATCCCTACAAAATTATCATGCATGTAGTTTTAGTCTCTGCTGTTAAGTCAACATAAATTTTTAAATAAACTATTTCATGTTTACAACAATATAAAAAGTTTCTCCACAAAAAGTAGCTCAAAATTCAATTTTTACGTTTAAAAATTCATATTTAATTTATCCCGAGTTACAAAATTCTAAATTTGTGGAAGAATTTTTTATTAAGTTCTAAATATGCTTGCAAAAAATCATTCAAAATTTTAAAGTTGAAAGACAATTAATCATACTTCATTTTATGAGACAAAAGCTGCTTGCTGGATAATTTTGTAGGGACTAAAAGTTGTATTTTTATTTTATACGGGACTAAAACTGAAACGTTGAAATTTTATAGGAACTAAAACCATATTTAAACCAAAATTTAATGTCAATGAATAATTTCAAAGTTGTAAGATATTGTTCGGATATGTCATATGTGGACAAACAATCATTACCTCATTTGAGATTTGAACCTTTTTGCGATACATGCAGCAAAGAGTAGAGTGTAAGTAATAATAATCTGGATAAAATTACATAAATGCCATTACCAATTTTGGGGGGAAATTTCTCTAGGACACTATCCTACTTTTATATATAGATTATTATTATTATTATTATTATTATTATTAAGTAAATGCTAATGAGTGTCCTAAGGGCATTGTTTTATTAAGATTATTATTGTATTGTTATTATTATTGTATTTTTAAATTAAAAGATTATGATTTCAGTTATTTCCCAATCCTAGTTTTTCTGATTATCTAATCTCTGCCACCCCATCTCAATTATGCTTGCTGTGAAAATATCTAAGCAGAATAAATGGCATAACAAGTACACTGATTAAATAAAATATATTCATTTTCTTGGACAAAATTGCTTTCTCCCACGTTCTCATCCCATACTTGTCACTATATTTCCTTCTTTCCAAAGATTTCACCTGCTTATATCACTCCTTTTTTCCATCTTTTGAGTCTCTAATGAATACAGTATATTTTGGAGACGATAGGAAGACCATATGGGTAATATATAAGAAGCTCCAATATGAAGCAAGATCCCTATCTACTGGTTAAACATTGCCACCAAGAACAGAGTGACAATTTACTTATTGGATAACTATCTTGGTTTAAGAGCTAAGAAGGAAGAAAATTGACCTTATTGAAGACCCAAATTTCACCATTAGGAGTTGGCCGAGGCACACCATGCCCATTGTAATGGAACAAAACTCTTTCAGACTTTGTATATTTACGACATGTAGTACAAAGCTTTTTCACCTCATCCAATGTTGGATCAAGTTGACACTTATAGCGTGCCTGCAAACATAGCTACTAGGTCAGCTAAAAATCAATTTAAAAAGCTCATATGCAGATGAGGTTGGCAAGGTAAACATTCCCACCTTCGGTTGCCATCTTTCGTACTGACTGGTCAACGATTTCCCAATTAACTCTAATGCCTTTTGTGGTTGCATACTTAAAGGATCTGGAGCATTGAGAAAGCAAAGCATCAAAGGTTGTTTGTGCCATAACTATAGTTGTAACTGTGCAGAGTTTTAACAAACTACCAGTGTTGTTAATTGCAGATTGCAGAAAATAGCGATTAGTTGAAATTCAGCTACGCTATAGTGCTATAGCAGCTATTTGGCAACTATTTATACTAAATAACGTATTGCAGAGCAATAGCAATTTGTTCAATTTCTGCTATGCTATAGTGCCACAATGCCGCTATATCAACTATTTGACAACACTGCATATTGCAAAGGTTTTAATTAAACATTTATTTACATTTCTTGATTCTTGATAAAAAAGCTTCAACTAACTCAAAACCGTCAAGTTGAGAGTCAAAAAGCATAGAGTGAATTGTTTTTGGATAAAGCATAGAAAAGGGTAAATCAGAGAGTCCAAAACCATCAGAAATAACAACAAAACAGAAGCAGTTATATGCTTTACCGCCAGACAATTCATTTACACTTCATTTGGATTTATCCACTTTTGCAGCTTGTAAAATCAAGTACTTATATAAGGACCCAAAAAATGTGTACACAATTATTAGGAAGTCAAAACCGGTTTCGAAACATTAACTGAACGTGAATAAATGACAAAAATAGGAAGTAACTTAGAGTACAAACAATGGAAAACAAAAATTTCAAAAACAAATGAGATCAGAAAGTTAACAAGAGACCTATCCAGCACTCCATTCTGGCACAAGGGGATATCTTTATTACATCTGGTGGATCAACACTAATGTTTAAACATAATGCTAGAGCTACGCATCCTGTCTTCATCTGCACCACAAAATTAGGGGTTACATCAAAACACCCGTCTTAAATATATAAGCATCTTAAATATATAAGCATCTTTCAGACGCATAAATTATAAATTTTCTTGGAAAAAATGGACACTTCAAATGAAAACAATTGTGCTAGACAGCGTAATTATAAAAACCACTAGTGATTTGGCACATTCAGATTTGTTATGCAAGTACAAACACGGCAAAAATTATAATGTTTCATTCAAGAGAATAATCTCTTTTTTGCTTCATAAATCTACATAAGGATAATAAGGAATACATTTCAGAAAATTGAAAATGTTAGTGTGCAATATCCATTGAACCAATGCCTCTGGAACATTCAATTTACCACCTAATTAGATGTATTTTTAGCCATGTTATAGTTACAAAGAATCGTCTTCCATTTAACACCGACTAATCTTCAACGGGGAATATGTTGGGTACACAAGGTAGATTCTCCTCATGTTTTCTCCATACACAAGAGTCAATGTTCTAAGCCTGGACCACTAGCTTAAGGTTACCAATTCTCTCACCACTTAAACCATCCACATGTTGGTCCTGATCAGATGTTTGTGTTGAAGAAGCCTCAATTTATTTTTGCATATAACAAGCAATTGCAATATTTGTAAAAAATTGAAGAACAAGAAAGAATATAGATCATTGGAAACATGAACTGTAATCCCAAATTCCCAGTTGATACAATTGAATTCAGTGGACACGGCTTGCATATTTCAATTTTTTATTTTAGTAGTTAATATATTGGATTGGAATCTTAAAGTAACACTACTTACAAAAAAAAAACCTATATACTACAATTTTCTGCATTCATCTACTTTTTTAGACAGAATCATCTTTTGACAACCAATTTCCACCTAATTGCTAACATAAGAAACACGCGATCTCCATTCATGTGACAGACCACCTCCAAGTAGAAGCTACTGAGACTTAAAAAAGGCCTATCACTCAAAAGAAGTAAATGTAAATAACATTTTCCCAGCCACATTTCAGAAATCACTACTTCAGTCAAGAAATTCCAGCATAATTTATCCATTTTCAGCTGGGTTAGACAAGTAAAGTGAGAAGTTGATAACCATTCATAAAAATTCAGTGGCTTAAAATCCTACTCAATAAAATGCATCCACCAACTTCAAAAATCATGGCTAGGACAAAACTCACTCTCTTATTTTATTCATTTACATTAGTGGATCCAAACCCTTCTTCCATAAAACCTTCAAGCTTAACACTATTTCTATTTCACATTGGCAGGAATTAGACCTAAATGGCCTTTTTTTCAAAGTTCCCAAATTTCTATGACACTAATTAACACTGAGACAACAAGAAAATATTAAATCGCCAATTCACCACATAAAAATGCAGAAAAAAGGAAGAACTAATTTCTATAAACAACCGAATCAAAACAAATATACGGCATATTAATCGAAAGCGAAGAGCATACTCTATCCTTGGGTCGCCATTTTGAGACCAAACCACTATCGGAGGGACCAGCGGGAAGGTCAAGTTCAAACGCATCGTGACGGAGTTCATTAAACAAAACCGTCTGCGGTAGATACGCCATGGTAGTGGCGGCATTAGCATAAGCGGCGGTACTACTACTACTTGCGGCGGCGAATTCGGAATCACGGCGGTGAGGAACTGAAGCGAAATCGTTGTCATCGTTTATGGCGGCGGCGGAAGCGGAAGCGGATGAGGAAAAAGCAGTAGCAGTGGAATCGTCGTGGTGATTCGGAACGACGAGGACAGTTGAATGGGAAAAACGTGATGCCATTAAATCCCCCAATGCCATCCAAATCGGAAACCCTTAGTGATCAATCATTCGATAGAGAATGGTGTTTTGGAAACCCTAGGTATTGTTGTTGTGTGGAGAATATGAAAGTGATGGTGATAACGATGATGGTGATGGTGATGGTGATGGTGATGATGATGATGTTGACGGTGATGGTGGTTATGATGGTTATGATGATGATGATGGTTATGATGGTGGAGGAGCATAGAACAGTGGCGGCAGAGACTGTCTCTCCTCTAATGGAAACGGAAAACCAGTGACACCAAATTGCGATTTTGTAGAACAGAATAAAAATAATAATAGGTAAAAATAAATAACAATTATTATTATTTAATTGTAATTTTAAATTTTCTTTAAATCAATATATTCTGTATTTTGATCTGTCAAAAAAAAAATCTATATTTTTAGAGAATTTTTGTAAGTCTGCTGCATTTTTTTTATAGTTTTCCTTTTTTTATTAGACATTATTGTTTGTCGCTTTTCTACGTTACTTTTTAAAATATTCACTTCAATGTTTAAAAGGAAAGTGTTGATTTGATTTGAGGTGGTAATACTGTATTTGAATTGATTTTAAGCACGTGATTCTTTTTAAAAAAAATCACCCATGTATCTTAATTTTCTATAACTTTTGATTTTTTTTTTATTCAATTTACTTTTAATTTTTTTATTCAATTTACTTTAGATTTTTAGTAGTTAATTCATATTAAATTGGGGCACTTGGATGAAATAAAATT
>JBBPBT010000941.1:1279132-1302871 GCA_037974875.1 Cicer bijugum | reverse complement strand
AACACAAAATAGAAGCCAATAATAGGAGTATACAATAATATAAACCATGAATGTTATCCAATATTTTCTCTTATGTGTTATAAAATTAAAGTTTAATTGCAGTTTTGGTCTACTTATTTTAACTGAATCACAAAAATAGTCCACCATTTTATTTCTCATCAATTTTAGTCCTATAAAAAGAATTTTGGTCAAAAACTTGATGAAGTGTCGTTTTTTTGCACTTATTTAAACTACACCATGTATGAAGATTTTGTGGTGCTACAATTGTATCTGAAATCTATAATCATAAATGGTATGATATGACTTAAAAACAATGATATTTTATCAAGTTTGTGACCAAAATTATGTTTGAGAGTACAAAACTGAAGATAAATAAAATGGGAGACTACTTTCATGATTAAGCTAAAATAGAAAGAGCAAAACTGTAATTAAGCCTAAAATTAAAGGTAGAATAATATTTTTGTTAGATATTATATTTTATATCTATATATATATATATATATATATATATATATATATATATATATATATAAAATACATTTAAAATGTCAAGCCCGTTAATGATATTCTAGACTATTTTTACACTGATTCGAATTAAAATTTGGGCTATGCCCATTACATGATATACGAGTCTTTTTTTTTTATGGGCCAAGATCATTGGGCCTTTGCATTCATTTTATGGGTAATAGGATACCAAAACAGTCGTCTTCATTTTCATTATCCAAATTAATGGTGTCTTTTGAAGCACTATTTGAGGAATGTTTTGATGATTGAGCCTTACTTTTGAGAAGTTGGGCCATGATTTCAAAGTATTCATCCTCGGATTTTGCCGCTGCTAGTTGTGTTTGGGCAAATGATTTTTGGGCCAATAATTTGGTTGCCACTGGGTCTGGCTTCTTCATTCCTTGCCTTTGGAGCCATGTCGACACAGCTTGTTTTTTGATACTTGATGGAATAAAGAATTTTGTCCACCATCTGACTTTGAATCTTCTGACGAGGATTGTTTGGGTCTCTTTTTGGTTAATATCAAAATACCAGACTAATACCCATGGTAGAAAGAATTTTGTAGAGAATAACATTAAAGGGTGAAAAATGTGTTCTCTGTTTGTTGGTTTGTAATGAGTTTTGTATAATTGGAAGCTTTCTTGAACTTCTATTTTCAAGATATTTGGAAGGGAGCCAAAGAATTTCCACCAATGAGCAAACCATTGAGGGATTTTAGAAGGTTTCATGGTAAGGTTAAAGAAAAATAACCAAGTATGGCTAAATTTTTTATTTTGAATGAAGAAAACATTGTACTAGGCTTGTTGATAGTCCCAGTAATTAAAAGTCCTACAATGGTTTATCGTATTTTTGAAATCAACTGGGAACTGTTTTGGTGTGTGAAGGTTTGATCCCCACTCTGATGGTGGGATGATTTTATGGATTTTGGCAGTTGAATAGGCTATTAGGCCGTCTTTTAGGTTGTCTTGAATTGTTACAGATCATGTACATTCAAGGATAGATTTATAGTAAGGCTGGGGTTTTGATAAATCATACGGTTTGAAATACCAGCCCCTTGGGAAAATCTTTGAGATGACTAATTGAGGATTTCTATTATATAAATGATCCTCAATTGTCCAAATGTTTTGATAATCTATTTTTACAAAGTATTCGGATTTTGGTTTGAACAAAGTGATCTCAGAGGGTGGCCGAACAACAATCTTGTTAATATTTTAACAAAGGATCAAGAATTAATTCTTGATATTATAAAACAAGTTGAAGACACAAAACATCAAAAGGAAATAATAGGAAAACTATTAAATACTTTTGAATCAAAACAAGGTCAACCTTCCACATCCTCCTCAAAATTACTTCCTAAGACCACTTATGATCTAACAAATATCTTAGGAAAAAGAACAAAGTCACAAGATCATGTCACAATTCAATCTCTTCAAGAAGAGATTAAAATTGTAAAACAAGAGTTAAAAACTCTTAAACAAAAACAAGAAATTGATTCAAACATTCTTCAAAATCTTCTTTCTCAGGTACATAATCAAACCTCTTTTGACCAAAAACAGGATGAAGACGAAAGAGAAAATGAAGAATATTCTAACAAAATTGAAAACTTAGAAGAAATCCCAGAGGACTTCTTGTTCGTTTTAAGAACAATAACGACAAGAAAATATTTAATTAAAATTAATTTAGTTTTTTCTGAAGATTTCAAACTTGAAACAATTGCACTTTTTGATACTGGAGCAGATTTAAATTGCTAAGTAGCATTGTACCAAACAGATTCCTACAAAAATCTAATGAAAAACTTGTTGCGGCTAACAACTCCAACATGATTATAAAAAGTAAAACTGAAGCTTCCATTAAAAATGGTAACGTTTCAATCAAAACTCCTTTTGTTTTATTAGAAAATATTACTCATACTGTCATTTTAGGGACTCCTTTCATTAACATGATAACTCCCCACTCAGTCAATTACGACAATATTTCTTACAAAACAAAAGATGCCAAAATCATTTTCCCTTTTATTGAAAAATCCAGAACAAAGAATTTAAATATTTTAAAAGCTTGTTCTGTTTATAAAACTAAATTAAATTGTTTAATTCAAGGAAAAGAAAAACATTTATATTTCCTAAAACAAGATGTTTCTTTTCTCAAAATTGAACAACAATTACAAAATAATTTCGTAAAACAAAAAATTTCAGATCTCCAAAAGAGAATTGAAAACGAAATATGTTCAGAATTACAAATGCTTTTTGGAATAGAAAACAACATATGATAGGCCTACCTTATGAGAATGGCTTTTCCGATAAACAAATCCCAACGAAAGCCAGACCTACCCAAATGAATTATGAACTTGAAACACATTGCAAAGCAGAAATCCAAGACCTAGAACAGAAAGGTCTAATTACAAAATCTAGGTCACCTTGGAGTTGTGCAACCTTCTATGTGAATAAAAATTCTGAAATAGAAAGAGGTACACCAAGGTTAGTCATAAACTACAAACCTTTAAACAAAGCTTTAAAATGGATTCGTTACCCGATTCCAAACAAAAAAGATCTTTTACAAAAATTACACTCTTCATCTGTATTTTCAAAATTTGACATGAAATCAGGATTTTGGCAAATACAAATTGATCCAAAAGATCGGTATAAAACAACTTTTACGGTCCCTTTTGGTAATATGAGTGGGCGGTAATGCCTTTTGAATTAAAGAATGCTCTTTCAGAATTCCAAAGAATTATGAATGAAATCTTTAATTCATTCTCAAAATTCTGCATTGTCTATATTGATAATGTCTTAATATTCTCAGAAACTGTTGAACAACAATTGAAACATCTTAGAACATTTTTAATGATTACTAAGAAAAATGAAATGGTTGTTTCAAAATCCAAAGTCTCACTTTTCCAAACAAAAATCCGTTTCCTAGGACATTATATCTCTCGAGGCACTATTACACCCATTGAAAGGTCCCTATCCTTCGCAAATAAATTTCTTGACAAAATCCTTGACAAAACACAATTACAAAGATTTTTAGGATCTTTGAACTATGTATTAGATTTCTATCCTAACATTAATAGGATAGCAAAACCTCTTCACGATAGATTAAAGAAAAATCATGTCGCATGGACTGAAGAACACACAAAAATAGTACAAATAATCAAAAAAACAAGTTAAAGAAATACCTTGTTTGCATTTAGCTGACCCATCAGCCCAAAAAATTGTTGAGATAGATGCTTCAGACAGGATATGGGGGTATCCTTAAACAAAAAACAAATAACAAAGAATGCATTGTATAGTTTACATCTGCACATTGGAATGATTGCCAAAAGAATTACTCTACCATTAAAAAAGAAATTCTTCCAATTGTCATGTGCATTACAAAATTTCAAAGCGATTTACTCAACCAAAATTTTTTACTTCGAATTGATTGCAAATCTGCAAAAGAAGTTTTACAAAAAGATGTTCAAAACATTGCATCAAAACAAATTTTTGCCAGATGGCAAGCAATCCTTAGCATTTTTTATTTTGATATTGAATTTATTAAAGGAGATTAAAACTCAATTCCAGATTTTTTAACAAGAGAATTTCTCCAAAACAGGACTTGAGTGATGCCCATAAAATCTAAAAGAATTGAGGTCCAGAAGGACCAACCACAAGAAACCCCAAAACCTATCTCATCTGCTAAACCAATTCGATCTTGGAAAGAAGCTGTAGAAGAAAAAGAAGCCCAAAACCAAATTCAAAAATGGCTTGCCAACCAACAAATAGCTGGTCCTGACAATTTCCAGGAAATAAAGGACTCAATTGAAGATAATCTTCAAGTCCAAAAAATTACAAAACTCCACAAACTCCAACAAGAGATTGAATCCCTCCAAATACAAATGCCTCCTTTTATGGGGCAGGAAAGGGGATAATCTTCAAAAATCCCTTCACAAAAAATTATTTCAAAACCTTTACAGGAGGAACCATCCTGTAAATTAATTTCAAAACTCTCTCAAAGAGAAACTTCAAAAATTATTTTAAATGATTATGAGATCACTTTGTTTTAGAAAGTTTTTGAAGAACCAAGTTCTTTTTTCTGTATTTTTGGAAGCATAAAAATCGTTATGGAGAATAGTTTTATCAACTTCAAATTCTTTTTCTATAACATTGAGTTCATTTACATCATTTTCAGTTATAGCAGAAAAAGATGACGAAATTGGTGGAGAAATGTTTTGTTGCTCCTCATTTGTGTTTTGAGGTGTTGTGTAAATTTGATGAGATATATTTGTGGAGTAGTCAACATTTTGAAAGGAAGCACTTGGTATGCTGGAACATGACAAACGTGGTTTCGTAAAGTTTTCTAATTTTTGAGGCAATTGTATGATAGGAGTCTGTCTGGAGGAACTAGCATTAGAATACCTGACACTAAAAGTTCTTGAAAAACTTAGTTTTACCCTACCGTCATTGTATTATATGACTTCTTTAAGATTGTTGTTTGGTTTTGACTGTTGGAGAGATACCAAATTATCAGTTGTTGTTCTAATAGTTGCATACGATTTATGGCGTTTATTAACTCAACAAAACCAAACCAAACCCACAAACCACGAAAATTAAAACATGGTAAATCGTCCAGGAAGAAATCTAAATCGATTGTTTTACAAAATACAAAGTGAAAAACAAGAAAAAAAAAGCAAAAGTTCATGATAAATTTAAAAACACTTTCTGATGCACAAGATCAACAATTAGCTGCAAGTGCAAAACATACTTATTTTGCACTACATAAATACGGATTTGATGCAAATAAAAGCGGAATATAATTAATACATACTAAACAAATACTTACAATGAGTACTTGATTTTGAAAAACGGAAAAGGAAAATACAAGATTGTGAAAATATAGGAGACACTTAAGAAACTCTTAAGATTTCTAACAGATATTTATTCGTTGTATTCCACTCTGATTTGAGCTGAAGAGGAGCCTTCCTTATATAGGAAAAAGATTCCGCTTGTGCTGTATTATGAAGTAGAGGAAATGATGAGATTCCTTCTACTTTCGGCGCCACGTTTGACTGTTGGTGCAGATGGCATACAAGTGCCAAACAACTTTTCCTTTTTATATTTTGCTTTTAAAAAAAAAATATTCGTGTTCTAATTGTTTATATATATATATATATATATAATAGAAATTAAAGAAAGAGGAGAGAATTGAAAAACTAATAGAAAATAATAAAATATAAAAAAAAATAATAAAGATAAGAAAAATGAAAAGAATAAAAAACATTAAAATATACCAATAATGTAAGACAAAGAAGAGAATAAAAAGTGAAAATTTTATTTTTGGTGGTAAAAATATTTTTTTAACCATCAATTTATTATTTTTTTTTATAAAATTAGAATACACTCCTCTAACACATATATAAATAATCTTTTAACTCATTTATAAAACATAACGTCTAATACACATACACATTTCTTTATTAACTAAATGATTAATGAAATATCATAATGTTTATAGAGAACTAAAGTAATTAATGTTATAATTTTTTTTGTTCTTTCATAGAAAATATCATATTGAAATATACATTCTTTATTTTACTATGTGATTAATATTTAAATGTACACATTGATATTAGAAGTTGATGTAAGAATGTAAATTTAAAATATTTGAGATATTAGTTTACTGGTTAAAAACCTAGTCTTATAACATCAAAGTACCGAGTTTAAATCTTCTAAAAAATAATGATAAAATAATTATTAATGTCACTTTAATTAATATAAATTTTCTCTTTATCATCTTTTTTTACTTAGAAAATATCAATAAAGAGATTTTAAAAAAGTAAAAGTGAAGCAAATAAAGTGTAATGGAAATTGTAAAAGTGAAAAGTAAAAAAGAGAAAGTATAAGTAGGATTATTTGAAATTTGGATTTCAATTTTTAAATTAATAATAAAATAGAGAGAAAATAAAATTAAAACAACTAATTTACTCTTAATATTAATGACGCGTTAAAATTATAGAAATAAGTATTTTGATTTTTTTTACTAAACACTTGTTATGTGTTTAAAAAAAAAACTCCAAATTGGTTGGAACACGATTATTCAATATGATTCTTGGATGAAAGTGAAATGCTACTTATCTAATCGTTGTTGTCCAACTATGATGAGAATAATTCTCGAATTTGAAGCACTAAACTAAACGAAATAGCAGCCAAACCAATCAGAGAACATTTATATGTAAATGACATATGTCTGATGACAACACCACGCCAAGGGTCATAATCGCTTTTGCATATACAGAGCCAAAAAGTCACTAATGATTAAGCATTTAATTTGCAAAAAGCAACGCACGAATTTTATTGCCATGTTTAAAGCGTTAGCTATTTATAAAAAAAAAATATTGAGTGAAAATTGGTTCGAATCCTAAGTCCTAACTGAAAAAATAATTATATTTAGTGTTTTATTGTGTTCAAACATAATTACCACTTGACGGAGAGAACACATAGGACAAAAAAAAAAAAATATATACTATTTGGAATAAGGGTTTTAATAGATGACTAAGGCGAGCTTATGACTTAACCTTCGTAAGATTATTTAGAAGTGTCATATTATATGTACCACCTACTTGAATACTGTTATAAAAGTTTTACCAACAAAGATATATATTTAAAATCTAATAAATGTACATGCATATTTTACCTAAGTAAAAGAATTACAGTAATTTAGTTAAATTTTGTAAATCCTTTGTATAAAATTCATATACTAATGTATATTTAATTTATTTATGAAATCTAATAATTTCAAATAGGACCCAACAAAGATTAGTACCTTATATTGTTTCTTGCATATGTCCCAATGAAGTGACCCATATCATCTCTCTTATTCATATTTCATTTCTCTTATGGTCAAATGTTTTCCCAAAATTGGCTAAGTCTCTCGGATTTGATGAGACGAATGTCGATCAAGACAATAACAAGTTGGATTTAATTACATGGTTGTCATCAAATGATTAAGACAAAAGCTAAGGGCAGTTTGAGGGGTATCATTTTCATGGGTAAAGAGAATATATTCTTATTTATTGACTACAGTAGAGTTAGGAGATCATGGTTCATCCATAGTCTTTTTTTATGTATAAACAATCATATTATTTTAATTCCACTACAGATAGAATGAAGATTTGTATTAAAACAAGAATTTTGTTCATAAAATATTATTATTGTTTGACTCATTAACTATGGAAAACAAAACTAAATTTAAAGAAAACAGTCTAAGGTTTATGATTTAATTTAAAGTAAATAAAAATTGGTGTATTAACATAAAATATTGTTGTATAAAAATAAAATATTGTTGTATAGATAATTATTAAATTAAAAAAATGTGTCTTAGTATCATTATATATAAGAATTTACCTATAGAAGCTTATTTAGCAAAATATTTTATTTTAATTTTTTCTCAAGAATATACTGATTATATATTTAAAATCAAAACAAATTAATTTAAGAATTTAGCTCACAATTTTAGTGTAAAGAGCTGACAATTGTAAAACTTGGAGCTTGTTACATCGAGATATGTTTGCCTGTTGGATACACATTTGATCCTTTGCTTTGATCAAAAAATTTCGAAGGATATGTATATTTGATATTTTATAATCTTTTTCAGCTGATATATTTCCAACAATTCATGTTCTTTTCAGTTGATGAATTTCCAATTTTTTTTTCAACTGATGTATTTTTGACATTTCATTTTTATTCAATCGATGTAGTATTTTATATTCTTTATGATCAATGTATTTTTCACAATGTTAAAAAAATATCAATATGTAGTTAATTATAAATTAGTTTTATTTATGTCATGGTTTTCTGTAAGGTCTTTGATTCAAGGGTTCAAATGTGACAAACTTTTTTTCCTCTGGTTTTAAATGATCCAATCTCATTTGTTTTCCTAGTGAGGCTAGCTAGCCTTAAAGCTGTTGGATGATTTGATTCTAAAGATCAACAAGTGATTTATCCTATGCAAGTGCTTCACAAATTAATTGCTTATGTTTGTAGAATTAGCAATGTTCAGCTTAAGCTCTTCCATCTCTAGTTTGTTACGATCTCATTGTACATCAATCTTCTGCTGCTCAGCAACGAGTTCATTAACTTCAATTCCTCCTCTCTAACGTGAATAATGTCAGCATTGATATTTGTAAATTTAACATTTGTGATAATAAAATCCATAATTTATGTCGCACAATTAATTTTCTTTTTTGCCAATTTTTTCCCTTTTGTTTTGTTCTCTTCTCTCTACTCTTTTTTATCTTTATAGTCTACTGAATAAAAGTTAAATACAAGTTAATTTGCAGTGAAAACATGGATTTGTATCTCACGCAGTCACAACTGCCATTAGATCCAAATCCACGAAAACATAAAAGTTCACCTCTCTAATACAATTAGTATCAGGAGTTTAATTTCTATGTAGGTAAAAAATTTTACACTGCCATCACAACCATTCAATGGAATGACTGCAGAGATAATTTTACAAAAATATTTATATTAATCTAACGGTTGTGATTGACCGACAGTGTAAAAACTCTTTACACTGACAATATATAAATTAATTCCTATTATTATTAGGGTTTAATGGACATACACCGCCAGTTTTACACTCACAACCATTGATTGATAGTTACGATCATGTGATGAGATGATAGAATCAAAGGTGCTAGTGCATGATCTTTTTTCTCTTATTATTACTAAGCAATTCATAACTCCCCAAACCCAAATTCTTGGGTTTACGAATTTATTTACGGGCAATATTTCAAAGGGGCAAAGATCCATAGTACACTAGGTCTGCAGAACCTGTCATATAGACATGATTATCTTCATCCTTCCATTCAATCTGAAGAGGCCCTCCAGGTAGATCAACCGTGCAGTTCTATAACAAAATCACAGATTCAAAAGAATAATCAAAGTACTGTGCAGCCAGGAATTCGTGTGCCTTGTGAGCAAAACATACTTATGGTACGCTTAAATAAACAAATAACACAAATAGAATTAAAAAAGGAGATGCTAAAACTCCCCTATTTTTAAATCCAAATGTACTTCTTATACACGAACCTAAACTTTCATGAAATCAGAATGCCTACTTTTTAACAAGATCTTATGGTTGTATAAGTAATGAAAAATACAGAGATCAATTCAATTGATCAGCCAATAGCTACTCCAGTACTAAGGCGGTGGGACTAGGAAATCTCTAAAGAGAAAAAAAAAAATTCAACAAGTAAATTATAGAAAGGATTCTTGATTACAAATACACACCTTAGTGCAATGGCAAACACATTTATTATGTTTGTATATATTATTATGATAATTTTTTTTTTAATGAAAAGTTAACAGTTTTCAGTGTTACAATCAAATAACGAACTTACCCGCCCAGCATGGCCTTCAAGAACTGCTGCAACAACTGTAGCACAAGCTCCAGTTCCACAGGCAAGAGTTGCTCCTGCACATAAACAGTTAAAACAACAAAAAATGAGCTTCCACACACAAATTGAGAGTCATCTTACACTTACCCTAACCACACAAACAATACCAATCAGACACAGCCTGGAATTTAGATGTTCTAACCTGCTCCACGCTCCCAAACACGCATCTTCAGGTGTGAATTAGAAAGAACTTGCACAAACTCTGACATTAAATCACAAGACAATAAGAGTGAGGAATTGCAACAGAATAACAGTGATGATCCACTCACGCATCATTTAGGTCATTTGGGTCATGTTCAATGAATTAGAATTTAGGACATTAGGGTTGAAAATCTGGTAGACAATATGCTGGGGGAATGAATAACATATCAAAGTTAGAGACAAATTGAATTAAAATTGTATGCTCTGAACAAGGGGAAGGCACAGGCACCCCAACCAAAGCTTTGCTAGACATACCGTCTCTGACCTAGTCCCACAAGCATTAAATCTACAAGTTACAAGTCAGTAAATAGTCATTGTGACAGAATGCGCAACAGAATATATTGTCCAGAATACCAAGGACGCAACGCAAAACAAAACAAAAGTTCCTTGCATCCAAAATGAAAATTTGAGAGAGTGGGTATGGGATAAATATTATAATGAGGTTGACGGTCATATTCCAATCATAAAAAAAGACTAATCTGACCTGTATTAGTTCGTGCGGGGAACATCTGATGATGTTCAAATTTTGGGCCAATTTCGGCTAGGTTCAATTCATCAACAAGCAAATTCTGTTGCAATAAGGATGAAAACAAATAAGATGTGGCAAAAGCAGTTTTTTTTTAAGGTTTTGTAAGTTGAAAGTACGAAGATAAAAGTAGACATTTGAATATGTGATTTAAAATATACCAGTTAAACAAAAAATAATAATTCAGAGGCGTTTTATTTCTTTTGATATAAATGGTTAGTCATTCAATTGTTTTGTGACAATGTCTTTGTATACTGTATCTGTATGTAACATCATCTTATTGATAAATGTCTTTTCTTCTTACTCCTACATGATGTTTGAAGTCCTTTAAATAGATCCATAATGCTTTGTAATATGTACAAGGTAATCGTAACTTTGAAATAGTTATTGTATGACAAGAATAATGACCTGAATTCCTTTTCTACTGAAGGTTACACAGTGTGGATTTCCCATGCTAACACAAGTCACATTCCAGATAACTCCATCAACATCAATCTCTGATTTAACAACAGCATGATCCTTATTTGGAGATAATTTAGTAGGCACATCTGATGCTTTAAGGATCGGTTCCCCCATATCAACTCTGACCTGAATCAATTTGTATTATCATTTCATCAAGCTAAAGAAGTAGAAGTAGAACTAATTTCTTTTTGACATTAAACCACTTGAGGACTTCATAAGAGTACATAAAATGGCACTTAGGAAGCACCATACTGATGCTTTTGAACAAACATCGAAGTGTCAAAAAGTAAATTGCAGATATTTGCTGCATATAAGAATAGGAACATACATTTCCGTCCTCCAAGACTTCAGGAACAATCTTCCCAGCACCAGTGTGTATGGTGAAACTACAAAGTACAAAAATGCAATGTAAGAAGATATTTCAATAATATCTATAATGACTGCGATGACTATTAGGTCGCGGTAATAAAATCACCAATCAATTCATATCATTATTGGTTCCATTTAAACATCAAATTTTTGTCTGCTAAAATTAGATGTTTCCGAAACAACTGCCCTAAAACCACAATACTACAAGCAACAAGATATAAAAAGCAAGACAGTAAGAGTTTCTGGAAAATGATCATACCTGTGCCTCCCATGTAAACTCTCAAGCTGAGAAACGAATTTAGCAAAACATCGCACTCCATTGCCACACATCTAAGAAAGAAAAGTGTGAATGAAAGAAAAAGAAAAAACTTGTCAGTTAATCACACGGTATGTAACTGAACAAATATATTTGTAAGAAAAATGAATCACCTCAGGCTCACTACCATCAGAATTGAAAATCCTCATTGTATAATCAGTGCCATTGATACCAGGCAAGACAAAAATAACTCCATCAGCACCAACACCAAAGTTACGATCGCAGAGTTGCACAGCTTTCTCTGAACTAATCTTTGGCTCGGAAGAGTCTCTATTATCGATCTATTCATAAGATAAATTATCGTTAAAACTTAGATTTTTGCTAGATAGTAGATACACCACTTTTTCTCCAGTTGCACACGGCCTGTTTTTAAACAAAAGGAATTGACCAATTTACCCTTTTTACTCTGAGTGTGGAACGTGGTACTCACCAAAACGAAGTCGTTTCCGAGGCCGTGATACTTGGCGAAATGGAGAAATCCAGACTCCTTTTGGTGAATGGAGGAAGTTGTTGTTTTAACGGAAGGTTCAGTTGTCATGGAGGAGGAAGCAACGAGGCGGAAATTATTAGGGTATTGAAAAGTGCGTTGGGGAGAAGCCAAAATGGATCGGGAAGAATGGGGAAAGAAATTGACGGAAGCAAGAGAGCGATGATGAGTAGGTGATGTAATTGGAACTGAAATGGTGGCGGTTATGGCCATCGGTTCACTTTCGAATGATGGCGGCTACGGTTATGTGAATCTCTCTTGTTCACTCCTTTTGATTTTGATGCGGCGGCGTGATGCGGCGGCTGAATGATAGGGAGTGAATATTCGACTGTGGGTATTTTAATTCGTAGGATACATAAATGGAAGGTTTCGGGGGCTTCCTTAATTCCTTAACTCATAAATTGGAGTTTGATTTCCTCAATTACTTGACAAGCCATTTATGGACTATGGGGTGAAAAAATATTTTAATTATTAAATTATTTTTCTACTTTTTTTTTCTTCATAATATTTGAAAGGATCTCAATTCTAAGGGTAAAGTTACATTTTGGTTATTTAAATATGCTAAGTGTTGTTATTTTTGTATTAAGTCAAAAAAATTAGTATATGACTTAGTCAAATGTTTTAGTTTTGAAGTGAATTTTCAGTATCACATGTGTAGCTAAGAAAATAAGAATCACAAAAAATGACCAAAAATATCACTAAATTTGAAACATTTCTCCAGTTGCCAAAATCACCATTATAAAGAGCATTTGATGTAAACAATGTATTTCTACATGTGGTTTTAAAGGAGGAATTCTATATTTCCCTTCCTCTTGGTTTAAACTTTTCTCACACTGGTAGTTGTAATACCAAAGTCTGCAAGCTTAATAAGTCATAAACTTATGACTTTGAACAAGCTAGTAGGTAGTGGTATTCCAAATTATATGAATCCCTTATTTTTCTTGTCTTTACTCATTCCACTAGCGACTATTCTTTGTTTACTAAGTCCACCGGGGATCAATGGACTGTTTTACTTGTTTATGTAGACATTGTCCTTATAGATAATAGTCTTGCTGCCATTTAGCTTGTTAAAAGTTTTCTGCATTCTAAATTTAGAATAAAAGATCTGGGTTCTCTAAGATATTTTCTTGGAATAGAGGTTGCTAGATCTCCCTCTGGCATTCTTCTAAATCATAGAAAATATACTCTTAATTGTTGAGTGACATAGGAATTGTAGCAACCAAACCACCCACTACTCCCTATGATTCATCCTTAAACTTAAATTATTCTGATTCACCATTATATGAGGATGAATCATAGCTTATTGGAAGGTTGCTATATTTAACTACTACTAGGCTTGACATAGCTTTTACTGTCCAACAGCTAAGTCAGCATATATCTAGTCCTAGACAAGTTCATTTTAAGGCTTCTACTAGCATCTTCCATTATTTGAAATCTTGTCCAGCCAAAAGCCTTTTTTATTCTACTAAGACTGACTTGTGTTTATCTGGTGTTGAAGATTCTGATTGGACCACTTGTCCAACAACTCAAAGGTCTGTCACAGGGTATGCAGTTTTCCTAGGAAATTCACTAATCTCATGGAAGTCCAAGAAGCAAAGCACTGACTCCAGATCAAGCTCAGAAGCAGAATATCCTGCATTAGCCAGCCTTTCATGTGAAATTAAGTGGCTTCATTACATTTTTGAGACCTTCACATCACTTTTCCAACACCTACTTCTGTTTATTGTGACAATCATTCAACAATTCTCTTGACTCATAATCCCACATTCCATGAGCGTACCAAATACATTGAGATAGATTGCCACATTATTAGAGAGAAAATTGATCTTGGCCTCGTCAAATTGTTTCCAATTGCATTTGCATCTTCTCACTGAGTCTTTATTCAAACCAACCTTTGAGTGTCTTGTGTCCAAGCTTGGCCTACTTGATGTGCCTCGTCCAGCTTGTGGTGTATTAAGTATAGTTACTTAGTTCTTATTATGTTTTCCTTTTTCTGTTTTATCCACAACAGATTAGCTAGTGTTTAGGCTTAGTTAGTTATCTTAGAATTAGTTAGTTAGCCTTTTTCCATTCATTGTATAAGCTCATGTTGAGACTTATATTTGTTAAGTTGTATTTTCCTTTTCCATTCTTCAATAATATGATGAAGTATTATTCAGTAAAAACTCTTTCTTCTCTAAACTGATAAACTTTGATCTTCACAATATTCATCCCTTTTTTCCGTTCAATTAGAATTTTTGTGATGACCAGATTATAGCACCAATAATTACGGAGGAAATTCAACATATAAAGATATGTAGCAACAACATTGTTATAAACTACAAGGCTCTGTGTTGGTTAAAAAAAACTACAAGGCTCTATGATTTAAAAAAAAGTACACATTAATTTCCCTACTATATCTAGTATTATGTCATTTGTACTACTATTTCTATCCTCACTGAATACATGCTTTAATACCCATGTTGTGTTGTAGAATGCTTCTTGAACATGATGTGCCTAGATACAACTTTTAATTCACTTTGTTAAATTAAACAATGATTCTATACTTCTTATCATTTCATCAAATTAACTAACATGAACATATGCCTATGATTTAAGTTTCTGAAGGTTCTGCCTCATTGTTTTCTTCAGCTGCTGCTGCTGCTGGTGGCGGCGGCAGTGGAGTACTGCTAGATGACCCTATAGCATCAGGATTTTTTGCTAGGTGACTATATCTCTCAAGCACCCTATCTTTGTTTCTGTTCCACCACTCTTCGGCTTGATGTTCATGAAACCTTCGTTTACTGTATTATAAAAATATAAAACATCAAAGAATGAAATGTCAAGGTGGGGTGAATAGAAAAAAAACAATAACTTGAGTGACATAGAAAACCTTTTCAAATAATCAAATGAGAATCATAAGATATGCATGCTAACATATCTATAGAATTCATAAATTTATATTCATTAGAGAACTTTTGGGTTAACAACTTATTTAAACACTTATCATATAAATGCTTATGTATAAGGTGTTTTTATCATCAAAGAGTGTGTAAGGGAAAAACTACGTGTAATTTCTATGTTAGTTGTTTTAATAAGCTATTATGAGGAGCTTAAGAAACTATGCTGAAAACAGCTTATGTGCTTGTTATAAGCTATTTTAAACACTTATCAGTACTAATTATGATAAGATAACCCAAAATAATGTGTTTGGGTAAATAACATAATTAAGCTCTTATTGTATTTGAGTTTATGTTTAAGACATTTCTGTAATTGAAGATGGAATGTGGTTATTTATACAACTTTTAAGCTGTTTTTATACGTTATCTTGAAGAGCTAATTGAAATAAGTTGAAAACAACTATAAACACGTCACTCTTACACATATGCTTGTGCTTGTGTTATGACATAAGCTTAAATAAAAAGTAAATAAGTTAAATTCCAAACCCATTTCAAAGAATTTGTCCATTACTTGTTAGCTTGATAATGTAAAATTTGTTGGATGAACAAGTAACTGTAGTACCTGAATCTAACACGTTTGAAACTTCTGATCCCACTAGGCTTTACTACCAGTGTCACATAAACACCAGGTTCAAACTGTTCAATAATTTGTGCTTCTCCTTCTCTCCCTGATCCTGAAGGGTGAGACGATCTCAAATCATTTTCGGAGCTTTGTGGCGCCGCCGTTGCTTCAATATTGGATGAAGAAGATGGTACATTGCTTTCTTGAATAACATTTCCTGTATCTTGGGACGAGTTAACTGCTGCTGCAGAATAATTATTATTTTCTTCTATTATTTGTTCATTCAATTTACAAGAACCGCTGTTTGAAACATCTTCACTTTGTTGCTCTAAGTCCAAGTTGGATGGTATAATTGATGTTTCAGATTTTGAATTTTGTTGTAGAAAATTTTCAGCTTCAGTAACCATGTTTCTGAATTTTTCACCCTCTAAAACTTCTGGTGGCAATTGCTCAGACATTTCCTTCAACTGTATAAAATCATAGGCAAGTTTAGTTTGTCTTCTTGAATTATTTCCCATTTAAGAATTTGAGTACATAATAGATCTCAATGCGCTAGTTCGAATAAACATGATTGTAGACTTGTAGTAGTTCATCAAAAACATGATTTGTGTTTTCTTTCTTTTTTTTTTTTTTAATGAGTGTAAACCAAGTATTTTCCACGTGCAACTACAAATATTAATCATTTGATACTTGTAGAAGCCAAAAGGGTGGCAAACTCTCCCTAAGAGTTTTAACGTTGCTGCATATCCAAACTCACTCGGACCCGCCAACTCATGACCTTGGTTAAACAAGGAGAGACCTGTGCATTTATATCCTTATGCCTTATTTAGCAGTTCATGCATTTATATTCTTACGCTAGATTTTTCAAAATCTTTTCCTAGTATCGACAATTCATTTATTTTTCTTTTTAACTTTTTTCAAAATCCTCTAAGGCTTCTTTTCCTTATTCTTCCTAATGTTGCATTGGGTTATATATTTTCAAAAGGTATTAGGATTATATTAATATCTATGAACAAAAAAGAATACTGTAATCAATCATAATTCAATAATATGATTTGAGCTTTTTCTAAAGAAAGTCAATAATTTATTTGACCAATTGCCATGGATTTCTTAATATGTCCCTACTTGCATGCAGGGGGGGACGTACGTCTTCCTAATGTTACTTTTGATTTTTAATACAACTATAATTACTTTATTCCAATTGTAGCCTTTAATTAATGTTGTGTGCACCATTAAGTTATTGTTCTTCACTGGGCATTATGATAATAAAAATAAATCAATAGTAGATATGGGTATTTTCATAAAATAACCGTTCTCTTTCATTCATTTATCATATTTTTTTAATTTGTGTGAAAAGTTTAACTGTGATTATTTTAAGATAAAACAAGTATCTTATAAAAATATTGTAGATTTAGATAAAATGGTTTTTTTAAAGAATAGATAGAATAGTTTTAAACCTTATCAACAAAAAAAAAAATAGTTTTAAACCAGCATATGATTTGTTTTGTTTTTTAATTAAAGAGTGGTTTTTTCTTTTTCTTAAAAAAAATAGTGATATAGAGATATAGAATAATAGATACTACACATTAATATATAGTGAATATTTTCTTGGTTCTTTTTACTAACAAGATTTTATTGGTTGAGATTATATAGTACAAGTGATTTGATTATTGTGGATTAGTGACTTTTAGTATAAATATGTATTATGAATGATTGGTGGAAAAAGACTATTCTCCTTGTATTTTTTTCTTTCTCAAACCTTGAATAAAGAATACTCTGAGAAGTCTTGAGTTTATCTCAGCATTAACAGAAAGTTGAGTTTATCTCAGCATCAACATAGAAAGGTAACACAATATCATAATTTTATAGCTATTTTATTGCATTCTAAATTTTATTAACTCGATAATTAAAGGTCTTTTTTGTTTGTGTCAATTGTGTGTCTTGCTTCTTCTATATTACTAAATCAATAAGTAAAAAATTAAATTCGTGAAAGTTATAACTCTATATCTTGTGTATATAGAGTGATAACTCTTATTCTCACATTTTCGGTTTCTATAGCTACTATTTTTCAGCTATGAATATCATCAAGACTAAGCTTTGCAAGAAGATGGAAGATGAATTTTTAAATGATTGTTTATTAGTATACATTGAAAGTAGAATTGCTAAAATGTTTAGTATAGATTTAATTATAGATGATTTTCGTGACATGCAAGACAAGAGAGACCTTCTATATTTTGATATAGATCACGGGTATAATTAATGTGTGAAACTTTTAAGTATGAGTGTTCTCTAATAAATTTGATAAATATATAGTTCTTAGAAAACTTGTTTACTTATATGGTGAGCCCCTCAAGCTGTCCAACACTGGATCCTCCCCTGCTTGCATGATTTTGGATTCTCATTTCATTTATCATTGTTTTAGATATAGCCTTGAAATATAAAAAAATGAAGATACCTGAACTATCATGGTCTCAAAATATTCTTTAGATGCTTTATGTTTAGAAGATTCTTCTGCAGCCAATGAGGCGACATCCTCAATATTTTTCTGTAGCTTTTGAATTTCCATGTTACTTCTCTGCTTCAAAATTCGATTCTACATAAAAATAATTTTCATAAACTTATCAATGGTGACATATAAGTTTTCTAAGAGAATTAAACAAGAAAAAGCAAGAGTGTAGTAAATCTACTTGGTTCTGCAATTTTGAGACTTCTTGGTTCAAAAGCTCATTTGTTTTCTTCAAACTATCAATAAGACTTCTTGAAAAACCTGGACTGTTAGAACGCGGTGGACTTGGCCTTCTTGCATATGGAGATACTGATCTTGAATTGAGAGGTGGAGTTGATGGTGGAGTTGGAGATATAACAGGCTTCAAACCATTTTGAATTGAGCTTGTTGAACTTGGAAATGAAATGTCTTTCATTTGTGTTATTGATGGAATTTGTGAAGTTGGTAGCATGTTTCCAAGCTTATTAGTTCTCATCTCGAGATATTTTAGTGGTTCTGAGAAAGGCGGGAAAAGAATTTTTGTAGACCTTATTTCTCCTTGGCCGAATAATCTTTCCCTTGCATCGATAGAACTGCGAGCTTGCGTCGTAACTTTTCTAATAAGATGGGAACCTGCATTTGCCTCAACAGCTTTAAGCTTAGTGTAGCAAGAATCGCATACACGGTGAGGCTTTCCTGGTGTCGGAGCCAATGCCGCTTTCATAACTTTTCTTGAACTACAACCATGACAATGGACTAATCCGCAATTATAACAATTATGCCTTTTTCTAGTAAAACCAAACGGCTGTCGACAACCAGTGCAAGCAGATTGGTCAACTCCAGAAACCCACTTATGAATGCATATGCAACAAGTGAAGCTTGAGCCACAAGAAATATTTTTGACATGCCTTTCTTTCAAGGCTTCTACCAATGTTGGTGATTTTCTATCATCTATATCTCCGTGTCCTAATCTTCCATTTGCACCTTTACCCCAAGTAAACAATTCACTCCTTGATGTCAAAGCAGCAATATGATGAGCTCCACATGATATTTCCTCAACAAATTCATCCACCAACTTGCCCTGCACTAGTACAGGTATTTTTCCGTCGGATAACGAATTTCCTAGTTGACCATTTTCGGCGCCTCCCATAGTAAATAAATGTCCAGAAGTAGTTAAAGCAACAGTCATAGTGTGTCCACATGCAATTTGGTGGAAATTATATTCAATCAATGCCGATACACAAGTAGGTTGAAGATATGTTTCCTTGTTTCCGTGTCCTAACCGATATTTATCACCGTCTCCCCAAGTGAAGAGCTTTCTAGATGAAACATTTGAACCGGATTGAAAAGTAACCTCTACAATAGCTGCAGTATGCCATACTCCACATGCAACTTTAATAGTCTTCAATCCACTTAACAATTGGACCTCTTTTGGATATGAAACACTCTCTCTATTTCCATGACCTAACACACCAAATGTTCCATCACCAAATGTGAAAAGTTTTCCATTAGAAGTTGCCAATGCTGAATGCCATGTACCACATGCAACAGATATAACTTGAAGTCCCTCCAAAGGACCACTAACCCTCTTCGGTATCCAATGACTAACATCTGTACCGTGTCCAAGAAGTCCTACATTATATCTACCATCACCCCATGAGAAAAGATCATCTGATATCGATACGGCACACGTATGATTCTCTCCGCACGCAACACTCTCCACATTAGTAACTGCTAGAAACTCGACAAGTTGAGGCCGACCGAAGTCTTTATCCATTCCATGACCGAGTCGGCCACCGGATTCCTCTCCCCAAGTGAAAACTTCTCCTTGCCTAGTAACTAAAGCCATGTGACGCACACCGGACGCAATTTGTTGAACATCGAGAACGACACTCGACTCTAAAGGCTTAGGAACCAATACATCTGTGGTGGAAGGGAATTGAGTGACACTTCCATCAGATGAAACACCATCAGCCCAAACTTCTCCCCACATATAAACATCTCCTAGTGACTCTATATCATCAGGTCCTGATCCTACACTTGAACAGCTAGGTGTACTTGACACACTAACCCGAAAACCATCTCCAATACTTGTCCTTGGTTGCATATTTGTATGATCTAACCCTACATTTGGATTCGTCCCACACGATGAAGCTGAATCAGTCGAGACCCTACGACTACCACGATTAATGCTTGTTGCAAACTCTAATGCTACACCGAAAGGGTGATCATTCGGATTAAAATCAATACCACTCTGAAACCAAAATTTATAAACTATCTTAGTTTCATGCTCACAAAAAATATAAACTAGTAAAAAATGATCACTAAGTGAAATAACGCATTTATGTTGTTTACTTTCCATGTATAAATATAACCATCTTAGAAGACTTGCATTTCACAAGATGGACTTTTCCTAGTGCATAATCTCAAAAAACTAAGTAAAATTAATGCAGTTAAATGCTTAATGATTTAAGCTGTTACAATTTCCAACTTCTGGTAATGATTTTCAAATATACTATCCTACACATTTCACATTCTTCGAAGTGTTCAATAAAATCATATACATGAATGTCTATGTTTGAATATGACAAGGAACTAATGGCACGAAAAGAAAAAAATCGAATGACTAGTGTCTATCTATGTCAGAGCTTCATTGATAGAAACTAAACAGTACAAAAATGATCATTCAAAGAGTTCATGTTAAAACTTACATTTGATAATTCACTTCTAGTAAGCCTATTATGTCTTCCAGTGGAAATTAATTCTTTAAGCCCTGCAAACCATACCTCTGCCTCAGCTTTGTCCTTGCATATCTATAAATAAGAGAAAAAGAATCACCATATTCAAAATTTTCATCAAATTGTGAAATTCGAATGCACAATTAATTACGTTTTCTAACCAGATCAAGTGTCCGCTCTCCGTTATTATAAACAAGTGAAAATGAAAGATAATCCTTTTCTGGTTGCAAATATCTTCTAAATACAGCCTGCAGATAAATGATATTAAAAAAACATGAGAAACCTTCATGAGATTGAAAACATGGCCATGAACATCAACTAACATCTGACGAAGTATTCAACTTACAGTTCTTTGTCCAGGTATAATACGTGAAATTGAAGATAGTTTCAGTGTCCTTTCCCTTTTATGAGAAATCCAAATCAGTGTTGTTTCATCCTGTTAATGCCACTAAATATGAAATTAGTTAGAGATAGTAAATGCACCATACACATGTCACCTAGTCTAAAGATTGGAATATGCATGTAACATGTTTAACGGAGGCACTAAAACTTTTGTTCTAGATTCAAAAGTCACGGTGGACCTCGAATAATCCGAGTCGAGCTAAATTTAATTCATAACTCGTAGGTAAAATCTCACCAAGGAAAGTCTGAAAGGGCAAACTTTTGGCTTGGTTTTTCGGCTGTACTTTATTAACTGAGTTCCTTTCTTCAAAGTAACGAGTGCCTTCAAAAAGAGTTGAAATAGACATCAAATTATAGTTGTTAAAGCATCTGACTAAAGAAATGTAATCAATCCTTCATTTCTCTCAAAAATAACATCAACAAATTAGAGATATTTCTAAAGTATTTTCAATAATGAAACAAATAAATTGCAATCAAAGTAACCCTTATACAACAACCAAACTTTTTCCCACTAAATAGGGTCAACTACATGGATCAAACGGCGCCATAACGTTCTATCATATAGCATATCTCATTCCAGCTCATTAATCTCTAGGTCTTTCCTAATAGTTTCTTTTATAGTTTTCCTAGGTCTTCCTCTCTCTCTCTCTAATGATTTGACGATCCTCCATTTGATCTACTCTCCTCACTACATAATCTATAGTCTCCTATCCACCTAAGCCAAGTTTCTACCATCTTTTCTACTACAGGTGTTATCTCAACTCTCACTCTAATATTGTCATTCTTAATCCTATCTTCTCTCGTCTTTCCACAAATCTAACACAATGTTCACATCTCTGCTACACTTATTTTATCCTCATGTTGGTGTTTTATTGCCCAACATTCCGTCCCATATAACAATCGAGAAACCCTTATCTTTGGCCAAATTTATTATAGGCAAAAATTGTAATGCAAAAACCTACCCATCATTACCTATGCATATAAAAACATTTAGAGTATGATTAATGTGTAATGACAATGACCCAAAAAATTAATTTAGAGAAAAAGTTAGGTTAAAAACCAACTTGTTCAATATCTCGTTCAAGACCCCCATTGCTTGCAGGATCTGCCATTCCATCTGAGAAAAATTGTAATGAAACAGCCAACAACAAATCTGAAGTTGCATCAAAATCTCCATAGATAATAGATATACTTTCTATTTCGGCCTCTCATCAAAATCTCCAATATAAAATATTGAAAATCGAAACAAAATACATAAAGAAAAATTGGGCAATGTAAATGCTTAAAATCTCATATGAGTGTGAAATTAGCATAAAGTGTTAAGAGTATTCTGGGAAAAATTGGTTTTTTTTAGGAAAGAAATGATGATGAATGGAAAGAGAGAGAAGGGGCGAAATGAGTGGGAAGTAAGTGGTGAAAGAATGAAACTTTTTGTGTGTTTTTCTCTATCAACTAACTTAACGACTTCTCTCTGCCACATGGCTTCATGTCTCTCCATAAAAATACCATTAGATGTCACTCTTATAACTTTGCACACATAACAGATTCAATATCTCAATGTAGAATGCAAACCGTTGAATTTTATAGATATTATTTGTCAAACAAAAGATAAAAATATATGTATATATTTACTTTTTAATTACATATATATGTTTAAAAAGTATATTTACATATGTAAATTAAATATTTTCTTGAGACACATATGTGTCAAAAAGAATATATGTAATTAAATTAAATAAAATATATTTAGTTATATTTTGAATAGTTATTAAGCTTTATGTACTAAAAAGTAGTATATTATTAATCATTAAAATTAAGTGATATTATGAAATGTCAACTTGATCTTGAATCATGTGAATTTTTTTTAGACATTAATATGTATGTGATTTAATAGTATACTCGCAAATAACTAGAAAAAGCTTAATGTGTGATTTAATACTATTATACTACAGAACAAAAATTCAATGTGATTTTTTTAAAAAGTTTGAAATATAAGTGTATAAATGTCTCAATTTGATGAAAATAAAAGTTTTAATATTTGTAAGTTTTTAAATTTATAAAAATAATTAACTATGTAAAAAAAAGGAATAAATAGAATAGAAACAATTGAAAAGTTTATAGCAAAATATAAGTGATTTACACTTTAAAGATGTAAAAAAATAGTGATTGTTTGTATATATTTTATTTTGTTTTAAACTTTTAATTATTATAGAATATTTTTTTCTATAAAAAATAGAATATATGATTAGTAAGCATTGATTTGATATATATATTTGTAAGCGTAAGAAATTTATATGATTATTATTTTTATTTTT
>JBBPBT010000941.1:1264573-1278898 GCA_037974875.1 Cicer bijugum | reverse complement strand
TGTTTCAACATATTTTATTTATTTCAATTTAAACTTAATTTAATTATTTATGTATAAGTTTTACTTTTGTGTTTTAAGATGTGATGATTATAATTTTATATGTTTTATAGTTTCTACATTTTAATTATTAAAATTTAATTGAAGTATTGTAATGTAATTAAATGCAATGAATTAAAAAAAAAAAGAAATTTACGATTAAATCAAATTTATAATGGAAGTTACATTTTTTTATTGTTGATTTTTTAATGATAGAGATAACAGTAGAATGAGAATAAAGAAAAATGAATTCTTGTGTCATATCATTAATTAATAAATATATAAGGATTTATTTGGGCAAGAAAAACATGCTTTAAAATTTGGGGGCATAGACGAATTTTTTTGTGATGATATCCATCCAATGTCTGCACTTGAACCAACTCCACTAGTAATATTATTTTTATTTTTGAATTTTATATACATGTATATATTTAATATATTTAATATTTTTTAAATATTAAAATTATAATAATTATAATAAATATGACTTTTAAATTTTTTATTTTATATATATGAATGATTACAGGTGCATGCAGAGAAACCTAAACTTCGTTGCAAGCATAAATGAATATTTAAATTTCACATTCGATAAGAAATAAGGGCATGTAAAGATTGACAACCACCTTAAAACTAAAATCACAAGACACGGAAAGACATCCAGGAAAAAACAAATGAGAAAGCGATTTCTCCATCCCATAATGAACAACACACAAGGAAGACCCCAAATTAACAATTTCACGCTTGACAAAATTTTCTTTTGCTATGTAGTTAAGTAAAAATCTCTAAGCAAAATATGACACCTTCAGCAAAACTGCTTTGTTCCACACTAGATCAAATTGTGTAACTTTGGGATTTTAGTTACCCTCAGACAATAAACAATAAGAATATCTCACATTATAATCGTCGACTCCAATATGTCTCTACACTCATATGTCTAACTTCTAATCATTCAATAAAAAGTTATGTAACACGTAAATACATTCCAACAAAATATCATCTTCCCATTGAAATAGACTTCTTCTCCACACCCAACCGCACCACTAACACCAACTCCTCTATTAAACATAACGACCATAAACAAAAGACCAAATTAAACATTTAATATTTCTTCACAAACTTACAAATCTCTAAAAAACGAAGTATCACATTTGTCCTCCACCACCCTAAAATGGTTATTTATTAAACCAATCCTTTTGAATCCCTTTTACCTCTTTTTTAACCGATTGAATGTCTCTCTATGAAATCGACTTCTTACCTCTACTTCTCCCGCTACTAGATATTCCCCACCCATATTTATGAGAAAGGGCCTTAAAACATAAATTTTTTTTATCCAACTCCAACACCACTTCCCCAAGACGATATAATTAATAGATCGGTTAAATTTGTATTATACAAAAAATTATTATTGAAGTGTAAATATGTCAACTTTGGCACTTGTTATGATAATCATAACTAATATGATTTAGGAGTTGGATAAAAAATAACGGTTAGATTAAAAGTTTTACAAAGTAAGTCTTTGTAAATCAATATGATTCATATATTTTTTCTTAACCATTATGTGTTTAGGAAATTAAGTCTCTGATAATTCGGAGTTCAACAAAATTATTATGGGTATTTTACATATGAAGTCGGAAAAAAAATAAGACAACATAAAATTTAACCAAGATTTTATTTAATTTAGAAAGAAAATAATACAAAATTATGAATCATATTGATTTGCAAAGAGTTACTATTTTGTAATTCATTGGCAGCTATGTATTACAAAATATCCCTGTTCGGGGTTCCCTTAGTTTTCTCTTTTATAATTCATTGGCAGCTATTGTTATTACTAATTTGAAATTAGATAATTCTAGAACCATGTAGAATTCCATGTAAGAATCTAGAAGTGTTTTAATTACAAAAAAAATAAAAAATAAAATTGTGGGAAGCTCCTAGAAGTCACTATTAATTAGGAAGCTCCTAGAAGTCACTATTAATTAGGAATCTCCTAGAATGCGGTATTAATTAGGAAGCTCCTAGAAATGTGTCTAGAGTTTTATATTTGTACTTATAAATACCTACTTGTACTTGACAATATGCATCAAACAAATTGAGAGTTTTCTATTAGAAATACCTCATTTCTCTAACAAAGTGGTATCTAGAGCTTGGTTGTGAGAGTTGAGAAATAGCGACTCGTGATTACACTACTTTTCACTTTCCTCTTCTAAAGAAAGAGAATTATGAAATATGGTGCCTTCGTATGAAAGCATTTCTTGGCTCTCAAGGTGTATGGGAGATTGTTGAAAAAGGCTATGATGAGCTACAAGATGAAGAGGCATTGTCTCAAGTAGCGAAGAAGGCTTTGGCAAAAACAAGGAAGAAAGATCAACAAGCTCTTACTCTCATTCATCAATGTTTGGATGATTCTATGTTTGAGAAGGTTGCCGATGCTACAAATTCAACAGAAGCTTGGAAGATTTTGGAAAAATCACTCCAAGGCATTGACAAGGTGAAGAAGATAAGACTTCAATCTCTAAGTGGAGATTTCGAAGCTTTGAAGATGAAGGATACCGAATCAATTTCAGATTATTGCTTAAGGGTGAAGACAATTGTTAATCAAATGAAGAGATATGGAGACAAGATAGAAGATGTTCGTGTAGTGGAGAAAATTCTTCGTTCCTTGAATCCTAAATTAGATTATGTGGTATGTGTTATTGAGGAATCGAAAGATCTTGACTCAATGTCCATTGAGGAATTAGAAGGTTCATTGCAAGCTCTAGAAGAAAGAATGAAGAAAAGACAAGAGGAGCCATTAGAGCAAGTTCTCAAGATCAAAGCTTCGTTGAAGGATGACAGAGGATTCAATAGTCAAAACGGACATGGACGTGAACAAGGAAGAGGACGAGGATGTGGTCGTGGCCAAGGAGGAAGATGAAGAGGTTTCAACCATGAATCAAACTACGAAGAAAGAAGTCACTCATCACCAAGAGTTCTTGGAAGAGGAAGAGGTTATGACTATAATCAAAGTGAAAGGATGTATGACAAATCTAAAGTTGAATGTTATACCTGTCATGAATTTGGTCATTTTTCTTGGGAATTTCGTAATACTCCTAATCAAGAGGAAGAAGAGGCTAATCTTATTGACGAAGATGAAGAGTCAACTTTGTTGCTAACACTCAAGGAAGAAGAGAGAGATGCTAATAGTTCATGGTACTTGAACAATGGTGCAAGTAACCATATGTGTGGATGCAAAGAGAAATTTGTGGAGCTTAATAAAAAGATGAATGGAAATGTTTCCTTTGGAGATTCATCAAAAGTGAAAATTGAAGGAAAAGGTACAATTCTAATCTCTTCTAAAGATGGGAGCCATAAGTTGATTAGTGATGTATACTATGTTCCTAAATTAAAGAGTAATATTTTGAGTTTGGGTCAACTTCTTGAAAAAGGATATGAAATTCTCATGAAAAATAAATATCTTTGGCTTAGAGATCAAAATAACAATTTAATTGCTAAAGTTCTTATGTCAAAAAATAGAATGTTTATCTTGAACCTAAGAACTATTGAAGCAAAATGTTTGAAGATGAGCGTCCAAGATGAAGCATGGCATTGGCATATGAGGTATGGCCACTTGAACTTTAGTGCACTTCAAATTATGGGAAAAAAGGGTATGGTGAAAGGGATGCCCTCAATCAATCATCCAAATCAATTGTGTGAAGGTTGTCTTCTTGGCAAGCAAGCTAGAAAAAGTTTCCCTAAAGAAGCCACATCAAGAGCAACTAAGCCACTGCAACTTGTGCATACTGACTTGTGTGGACCAATCAATCCATCTTCATTTGGTAAGAGTAAATATTTCATTCTCTTTATTGATGATTTTAGTAGAAAAACTTGGATTTATTTCTTAAAACAAAAATCAGAAGCTTTGTTGCTTTCAAGAACTTCAAAGCTCTTGTAGAGAAGGAGAGCGGTCATGAAATCAAAGCTTTGAGATCTAATCGAGGAGGTGAATTCACTTCGAAGGAGTTTAATGAATTTTGTGCAACTCATGTAATTCGTCGTCCATTGGCAGTTCCAAGATTTCCGCAACAAAATGGAGTGGCCGAGAGAAAGAACATAACTATTTTGAACATGGCAAGATGCATGCTAAAATCCAAAAGGATGCCAAAGGAGTTTTGGGCTGAAGCAGTTTCTTGTGCGGTCTATTTGGCAAATCGCTCTCCAACTTCAAATGTCAAAGACCAAACCCCACTAGAAGCATGGAATGGAAGAACGCCTAGTATTAATCATTTGCACGTCTTTGGGAGCATAACATATGCACATGTGCCACAACAAGAAAGATCCAAACTTGATGATCGAAGCATCAAATATGTCTTTGTTGGCTATGATCCACATTCTAAAGGTTACAAGTTGTACAACCCATGCAACAATAAGGTAATGGTGAGTCGTGATGTTGAATTTGATGAAGATGCTACATGGAATTGGGAGGATCAAGAAGAAACAAACTATAATTTCCTTCCATAATTTGAAGAAAATTAAGAGGCCACAACACCAGTTCAAGATGCAACTCCACCTTCTTCACCTCCGTCTTCACCTACTTCTCTAGATGAAAGTTCAAGCGAGAGACCAAATAAGATGAAAGATATAGAAGACATTTATGAAAGGTCAACTGAAATTACTCTTGACCTTGAAGAGTTGTATTGTCTCTTGGCGGATAGTGAGCCATTAAATTATGGAGAAGCAATGAAAGATAAAAGGTGGAGACAAGCCATGGACGAGGAGATCAAATCAATTGTGAAGAACAACACTTGGGAATTAGCAACTCTTCCAAAAGGCCATGAAGCAATTGGAGTCAAATGAGTGTACAAGGCTAAAAAGAATGCTAATGGAGATATTGAAAAATACAAAGCAAGACTTGTTGCAAAAGGCTACAAACAAAAACATGGAGTTGACTATGAAGAAGTTTTTGCACCAGTTGCTCGCATGGACATTATTCGTTTGTTAATCTCTGTTGCAGCTCAAAATAAGTGGAAAATTTATCAACTTGATGTAAAATCGGCATTTCTAAATGGCTATCTTGAAGAAGAGGTCTATGTTGAGCAGCCAATGGGGTACATGATTAAAGGACATGAAGATAAAGTTTTGAAATTAAGAAGAGCGTTGTATGGATTAAAGCAAGCACCAAGAGCATGGAATAGTCGCATCGACAAATACTTCCAAGACAATGGGTTTGCTCGTTGTCTCAATGAATATGCTCTTTATGTTAAAATTTGTGATAATGGAGATATTTTGATTGTTTGTCTTTATGTGGATATCTTATATTCACTGGGAACAATCCAAGTTTGTTTGAAGAGTTCAAAAAGGTCATGGCGCTTGAGTTCGAGATGACTGATATTGGGCTCATGTCATACTACTTAGGCCTAGAAGTAAAACAATTGGAATAAGGTATATTTATTTCTCAAGAAAACTATGCAAAGGAAGTTTTGAAGAAATTTAAAATGTTTGATTGCAATCCGGTGAACACACCAATGAAGAGCGGATTGAAGTTGTCAAAGTTTGAAGATGGACAAAAGGAGGACCCTTCTTTTTTCAAAAGCCTCGTTGGAAGCCTAAGATACTTAACATGTACAAGACCTGACATTCTATATGTGGTTGGAGTAGTGAGCCGTTTCATGGAAGCTCCTACTACTACACACATGAAAGTCACTAAGAGAATACTTCGCTACCTTAAAGGTACGCTTGATTATGGACTATTTTACTCTTCTTCTAATGATTTTAAATTTTTTGGATTTTGTGATAGCGACTTTGCGGGAGATATTGATGATAGAAAGAGTATTAGTGGCTTTATATTTTTCATGAGAGACTGTGCTTTTTCATGGAGCTCAAAGAAGCAACCTATTGTCACACTTTCAACATGTGAGTCAGAGTATGTAGCAGCAACATCTTGCACCTGTCATGCTATTTGGCTAAGGAGATTATTGGAGGAACTTCATATACCACAAAAGGAAGCTACTGATATTTATATAGACAACAAGTCGGCACAAGCACTTGCAAAGAATTCAGTGTTTCATGATCGTAGCAAGCACATAGACACAAGGTACCATTTCATTAGAGAATACATTGCCAAAAAAGAAGTTGAGCTTAAATATGTGAAGACTCAAGATCAAGTTGCAGACATTTTTACAAAGCCGTTAAAATTTGAAGACTTTCAAAGACTAAGAGCAAGACTTGGAATGAAGAAGAAAATTTCAAATTAAGGGGGAGCAATGTTATTACTAATTTGAAATTAGATAATTCTAGAACCATGTAGAATTCCATGTAAGAATCTAGAAGTGTTTTAATTACAAAAAAAAAAAATTGTGAAAAGCTCCTAGAGGTCACTATTAATTAGGAAGCTCCTAGAAGTCACTATTAATTAGGAAACTCCTAGAATGCGATATTAATTAGGAAGCTCCTAGAAATGTGTCTAGAGTTTTCTATTTGTACCTATAAATATCTACTTGTATTTGATATTAAGCATCAAGCAAATTGAGAGTTTTCTATTTGAAATACCTCCTTTCTCTTATGGCTATGTAAATATTTAATACTACACTTGTTTCTTAGTTTTAACAATCATCAATCAATTGAACTCGGATTTCAGAGATAATATTACAAAATCCAAACTAAGGAATGATCAACCATTAGCCATTAGATTGCCCAAAGGTGTGTACAAGAATATGTGCAGCAGAAAACAACATAGCAACAAGTTTATAATACATTTGTACACAATACATCTATCAATCCTAAAAATATGTATTTTTTTACCTAATCATATCCGCTACAACTGAAAATAACTACATAATTTTAGCTTAGAAAATATTTTAGAAAAGTCTCAATTCCTTACAGGAGTCCAATATACTACTGGCCACAAAGGATTCGTAAGATAATAATTCATTGGTAAAACAAAATCCCACCCTAGATGGAAACATCATTGTTTAGTGGAAAGTTGCTGATGAGAATATTTCACTAACATACAGATGGTGTCCTAATTTTATTAGAACAAACACTTCTGATAGATGAAAGAACGAAGAAAGTGAAATAGTGAATAATCTCATAGATTGATCAAAGAGAAAGAATACAATATGATTCACCTGCCTTAGCTACATTAAAAAAGACAATATATTCTCCAAGAATCAACTGAAACTTAACTAAAAATACCTAAAACATAACTGTCTAATAACTACACATAAATTCACAATTAAACAAACTAAACCAACACCAAATGAATATAAGCCAGAAAGTGGTGTATGGAAGAAAAAAAAACTGGTGGTCAAATTCTTCCTTAAATAGTACAAAGTTTAGAATTCTGTCCGAACCTTTGGAGAAAAGAATTTTATTAACAACAGTTAGAATAAACATGACTCGGATAAGATACATAACTCATGCAAAACAGATATAGCATTTATGTGTAATTTTTTATACATAATAATTGCTATAAGCCAGAATTAAACTTACAATTGCTCCAAATAACATTTTAGTTTCAGCATTCAATAGTGTAGAGTTGTTATTTCTAAATTACTATGTGCAACTGTAATTATTGCAGCTGCAATATAATCTATAAAGCACTAACACCTCTATAATTAGACTGCATTGCCATGTCTAACACACGTCAGTGTCAGTGTCGATGTGCTATATATTTTACATTAATAGGGTTGACATATTTGTGTCGTCTCATATGTCTATGTGGAATTTGTATTTCACATAATATAACGGTTTTAAAGGCCTCAAGAATAATATTGCAACCACTGTATTTTGTCTCAATATAAAAATTTGTACCGTAACTGCAACCGTAACCGCAATCACAATTGAAATGGTTCGGTACGACCAAAACAAAGAAAAAAGGAAGAAATATCAGGATTGGCATATGCATAAAAAATTAAAGGAGCAGCAGACAAAAATAGGATGAGATAAAGATAACCGAGAGACAACGAGTTGTTGGCTCATTCGTTTTCCATGATGGCAGTTGGCAAATGACAACTATAGATAGGTCTAAAGCCTGCATGTAAAATTTATAAATTTTACTTGCTGCAGATAATAATCTAACAGTTTAATTTAACATCATAAACTATAGATGACATTTGATTTATTTACATTTGCATCTTATTTAAGCCTTCACTTCACATTCTAGATAATGTGTAGTCCATAGCATCCACAAGGAAATCTGCACCCATAAAAATAAACAAGCTGTTAGTAATAAAAACCAAGACTAGTAGTACTATTTATTTATCTAATGTTAACAAAAAAAGAGAATTAGAGGCTAATGTTACCTGCATCTTCTTTGGTGAAACATAAGGGAGGTGTAATTCTGAATACATTTCCATAATAGCCACCTTTCCCAATTAGCACTCCCAATTCTGTGATAACAACGGAGGAGTTTATTAGTGACATATAAGAAAACAGAAAAATATGGCTAGAAACCGTTATGAATGCAAGGAATCCTTGACTGCATGAAATTAAGAACAACTAAATCTATGTTTGGATTCACGTTGAATTCATCATTCTCGCTTCTCAAAGCATTCTAATTGTGATTTTATAAAGTTAGAAATTGGAGCTTTTCGCTCAACTCACAGTCACATAGTGATTGTTGCTAAATCCAAACACACACTTAGCCTATAGCAATTGAGACTTTACCTTTCATTTGATCCATGACATGAAGTGTTTCATCTTTTGCTGGTGTTTTGAGTTCACGGTCAGTGACAAGTTCAACCCCAAGCATCAATCCTTTTCCTCTCACATCACCAATTACTATAACAGAAAACCAAGAAGTTTGAATTCATGAAAGGTTGTACATTAATATTAGACGGGTAAGAATAAGGGAGATAAAACCTTACATTCATATTTGTCCTTGAGTGCATTAAGCCTGTCTTTCAAATGGGACCCCACTACAAATGCATTTTCTTGAAGCTTTTCCTTCTCGATTACTTTTAAAACGGCCAGTCCCGCAGCTGTACAAACAGGATTTCCACCAAAGGTGTTAAAGTAACTTCGGTGAGTCAAGACCTTTGCAATCTCAGGAGTAGTTACGACAGCACCAAGTGGAATGCCATTTCCAATACCCTGCCAAAAGCAAAATCAAGAAAACAAGCCAACGATAATGAGCATACATACTTGACTAGACTAAGCATACATGATACATATTATGTGTGTAGTAGATATAGACATATTCAAGGTTTTAAATCAAAGTCACAGTCACAATCGCATCTGATTCTTGATATTGTAGAGAATCTCAATCAACTACAGCCTCGATTGTGGGTGCATTCTTGGTGCAGAGACATCAAAATCATCGATATTTCAAATCAAATTGTGATTGCATCGGGCATCACAACTGCAATTGTGACCGCATTTATTTGCATTTTACCGCAATATAAGTTTTGCAACTTTAACTTGGACCACAGCAGCAATTTAAAACCATTCTATGTTGCACTTTCATGACCAGACAAGGCAAATATTCTATATTCTTTGGCACCAACAGTTAAACTAAGATGGTTGTTTCGACTCTGACAAGGAGAGAAGAGTTAGTTACCTTTGCCATTGTTACTATGTCAGGTTGAACACCTTGGGTTTCAAATCCCCAGAAATGACCAGTGCGGGCAAACCCAGATTGAACCTCGTCAGCAATACAAAGACCTCCAGCTTTTTTAACAATATCATAGGCAGCAGGCAAGTAACCAGGTGCCAATTCAACAATGCCCCCTACTCCCTACCATAAAACAACAAGAGCAAGATCAACGACTGTGTTTGCTAACAAAAAAAATTTATGATATCAAATGGCTGATTCATTTTAGATGAGAAATTATACCATACAGATTAACTTAATAAAACATCAGTTTACACCATTAGTATTTTTAGACAATTTCTTAAAGTAAAACATTCACTATCTAATGAGACACCTGGGGAGGAAGGCCAAAAAGTGAAGTTTGTGAAAAAGCTTTGAATGGAATTGTTATTTTAACAAGTCGTCTTTGCTTCACCATAGATGCTTACCTGTATAGCTGTTGAGTATTCAATTATGAGTTGTTAGTCTCACATTGACCAGGAATGGAGGTTGTAATGGATATATAAGGAGAATGACCCATACACACCTAATGCCCTAAGGTTTTGGGTTGAGATGTAGTGTCTAAACCTCTTATAAATCCTTGTTTAGCCCATTCTGAATTGTGGTACTCCTCCGAACTCCCCAACAAGTGGTATCAGAGCCGGGTTCGGCTTGACGGGGGAGCAAAAATTAAAGACTTGGATCAAGTGGATCAAGTCTAGTGGTGGACCAAAAAGGACTCGGATCAAGTGGATCAAGTCAAGTGGTCAATACTTGGATCAAGTGGATCAAGTCTAGTGGTGGGAACTTATAATTGAGAGGGAGATTGTTTAGTATTCAATTATGAGTTGTTAGTCTCACATTGACCAGGAATGGAGGCTGTAATGGATATATAAGGAGAATAACCCAAACACACCTAATATCTTAAGGTTTTGGGGTTGAGTATTCAATTATGAGTTGTTAGTCCCACATTGACCAGGAATGGAGGCTGTAATGGATATATAAGGAGAATGACCCATACACACCTAATGCCTTAAGGTTTTGGGTTGAGATGTAGTGTCTAAGCCTCTTATAAATCCTTATTTAGTCCATTCTGAATTGTGGTGCTCCTCCGAACTCCCCTCTCTGAATTCAGCTCTCTCTAACCCTCTAATCTAACCTCTCTCCACTTGGTTAAGTGAGACTCATGGGCTTGCACATATTGGGCATTTCTACACATACCCAAAAAGTGAAGTTTGTGAAAAAGCTTTGAATGGAATTGTTATTTTAACAAAATGGAATTCGTCTTTGCTTCACCATAGATACTTACCTGTATAGCTTCAGATATGAACGCAGCAACATTTCCTGAAGTTCCAAAGTTAATGATCTCTTGGACATCTCTTGCATACTTCTCTCCATCAGAGCCAAAAACACCTCTGTAAGGGTCTGGATTTACTGCATGATGAACACCACTCTGGTAACAAAAAAAAAAGCACTGTTAAGCACCTACATTTATCAGAGACCTGTCTCAACGTCCTACATATGACTTAGTCTGACACCGACGTATGTATTACATTCGATTAGTTAATTTTTTCAAATTATAAACAATGCCAATGTATTAATTTAATTGTTTTGGTATGTTTGTATTATAGAAAAGTAATACACAATATTGAATTTGCATGTGAACTCACATGGCAATTGGCAAAAAATAAAATACATTTCCATAACAACAATAATACTAATTTTGGGCCAAGATAACATATAAAATACTCCTGATTTAGAATGAATAAGACACGATACCCATGTAATGGTGTAAATTATTATTTGCTTAAGGGGGTCCACGCTTTCATTATCATAAGAAATCATTGCCATAACACTTTAGTACTTATCTGAACCTATTACTTAGTTAATTTCCAGAGATATATATTCCTTTTTTAAATGCTAGCGATAACAAGCCAGTCACTTTCGTAGTTGATAGAAATGTGCCCAGCGATGCCACACTCCGTTGGTGTTGCTATCACATATAAAAGTTAAGTGAAAGTATGCGTCAGCTACGTATATGTGTTAGTCCAGTCCACTACTACCTATAAGTCAATTTCGTTCCAAATTAAGTTAATATAAGACAGAAAAATTTACGTTAATTAATTGAATTGTGCAAGCAATTTAGCACGGGTTAAAAGTTCGAAAGGTTCTATACAAAGAGAAAGTGGGACACGCCACGTGTTTTTCTCCAATTCCATATTACAATTCCAAATCCTCAGAACTACTTCTTTTTAGTCCACAACTTATAACTCTCTCGGATCTAAAATAAATGTAAAAAAAATTATTATTTAGAACTAAATGTTATTTTCAATTATCGAATATATTTGAATTAGTGGTATAAGAAAAAACAAGAAGAATTAAATGAATTAAAATGACATTCATTTTATATAATCCAGTTTGCCTATTCTATATTTCATACTCTAGCACTAATCCAAACATTACTATTTTCTTTTTTACAAGAATCAGAACATAACTTAAGACATGAATTTTTAAGGAAGTAAAATAAAATTTCACAGTATACCTGTACAACATTAAATTTCCAGATGCTTTGAGCAGTCGCCCCCATAGTCCCACTTGCATTGCCATGGTATGAATTTCTAAGTGATATTATGTCATGGCATCCCGTGTACAACCTTGCAATCATCATTGCCAATTCGTTTGCTTCTGTTCCAGAATTTGTAAAAAACGCCACCTACATATAATAGTCACACACACACAGTTTTCCCATTCAAAATTAACAAGAAACATAAACAAAAGTTTATACACACATGCACAAGAAAATATCAAATGTCTCGAAACAGTAATAAAAATTTGAAAGTGCCTATCATCGCTCCCATCTCTGTATATTTCATTATTTATCTTCAACTAATCTTATTTTTTTAAAAGTCATTTATAATAGATAATAGAATTAAACCACTACTCTATGAAAATTACTAAATATTTAATTAATCTTAATCGTAAGCAGCTAAGCATTAGCTTTTGATAAGCTAAAATAAAATTTTGTATACTAGTAGTGAGAATTTGAAATTGGCTAAGAAATTTTTATTTTAGTAATAGTCTAATAACTAAACCCGCCTACTGTAAACGTAAAAATATGGAAATTTTCAAATACGAACTCTAGTTCAAATATATCAATGTCTTTGCAACTGAATTGTACTCAAAAGACATTAATTAAGAAATTTTAATCTAATACTTGTTTTAATGATGCTTATTAATCTGATGGAGATATATAATATTCATACTCAATCAATTAATTATAATAAAATATATTTTTGATAAATAAATATTTGATGGAGAGTGAAATTAGAACAATTAAACTTCACCCCCCATATAAACTAATTTGAGCATACTTGTTCTGAAATACTGTATATATATCTTCTGGTCTCCCATTAATCAAACGGGATATTATTTTATAAAAATTGAGATATTATTTGATAACTTGTGATTCAATTATGTGTTTGGTTGGGTGTATTTGGACGTGAAACTTAAACAAATTAAAGTAAATTGTTTGTTTTCGGATTCTCTGGTGAGTTAGGTGATGGAGGGGATTTGTTGTTAGACATGGACAAGAGACATTATCTTTTGGCCACGAAACCATCGATATCTCCCCACGCCAGCATTGCATACTCCAATCCATGATATTGACAAATTGGCAATTAAAGTAGTTTATTAAATATCTAATTGGCGTACTCGATGCTCCATGATCGAAACATAGTTATCTAATATTTTATCATTGAACCTTAATTGTATACTAGTAATATATTATAATTATATATTATAACTATAATACATAGAAAAGCTTGAAAACTATTGTCTTCCTAAATGATTTTAATTAACTAGTTTAATTCAAAATAATAATTTTATTCTTACGAAATAAGTTCTAACCTAATAAATTACTCACTTTATAAGAATTAAATTTGAAAATTGATAGGTTAGAACTTATTGTACCAAAAAGGGAGTATTTTTGTTTTGTTTTTTATTTGAGTATGGTGATATTTTTTCTTGGGTAGAGATATTTTCTTAAAAATTAACCTGAGACCAATTATTTCAATACTACGAACCGCTAATAATTACTAAATGAGATACTCTTTTTCGCACAACAAGTTTCTCAAGATTCAAACTTAAAATTATCTTCTAGGATATAACTGACTTCGTTTCCAGGCTTGATGAATTTCTTAAAATGCTTTAAAAACGGCGTTCAGAGAAAACTTGCCTGTAATTTGGCGTATTTCTCAACTGTGAGTTTAATTCCAAATCCAGTTTAGTACTATATATATATTATATGTTGATGACAAAAAAACAGATGATTTGGTATTAAAGCTATAATACAAAACTGAGCTCACTCTCTGCAGATATAATTAATAATTGAATCTCATTTTTTTAATAGAATGATTAGGCTCCTTAACTCTGAATATAAATAAAACTTGACCTGATTATTAGGTATATCCAATACATTAATATAATAGTTTAAGTCAATCACTTTTTTTTCGAATTGAAGTGACAAATTAAATCTCAATAGACCGTGTTTTAATGGATCCCTCCCTTATGAATGATATCGAAAAGTTAAATGATCTGTCATATAATATATTTCAAATTCAAATATTACTATTTTGACGGAATCTTGAAATATTACTACATAATTATATAAATATATATAGTATGATTTTTTAAACAAATCATGTATATTCATATTTTTTTTTAATGTTAGTATTTAATAAACA